>APFE031231096.1:1955-32123 GCA_000404065.3 Pinus taeda
TGATATTCATGTTATGATTCATATGTGAATGGTTGTTTAATTACATAACTAACTACCTTTCATTATAATATGAAGATGGTTTTCTTTATGATGTTTAGTCCATATACTGTTGTACTTTCTTGAATTAATTGTTTTGCAGGTCAAACGAGCAAAAGGAACTCCAAGATGGACCCTGGAAGGCTCTTCTCAAACGTAGGACCTCAGGTATGCCCTCTATTGTAGAGTTTGCTTATATTAGCATTATGGTTGTATGGAATGTGTGTTTCTCTGTATAGATAACCTCCAGTCTGCTAGGGTGTTCACGCAAGACCGTAGGGGAAAACGTAGGACCTCAGGTACACCCTCTATTGTAGAGTTTGCTTATATTAGCATTATGGTTGTATGGAATGTGCGTTTCTCTGTATAGATAACCTCCAGTCTGCTAGGGTATTCACCCAAGACCCTAGGGGAATTCCCCTAGGGTCTTGGGTTAATACCCTAGCAGACTAGAGGTTATCTATACAGAGAAACACACATTCCATACAACCATAATGCTAATATAAGAAAACTCTATGATAGAGAGCATACCTGAGGTCCTACGTTTTCCCCTAGGGTCTTGGGTGAATACCCTAGTAGACTGGAGGTTATCTATACAGAGAAACAGACATTCCATACAGCCATAATGCTAATATAAGCAAACTCTACGATAGAGGGCGTACCTGAGGTCCTACGTTTGAGAAGAGCCTTCCAGGGTCCATCTTGGAGTTCCTTTTGCTCCTTTGACCTGCAAAACAATTAATTCAAGAAAGTACAGCAATATATGGACTAAACATCATAAAGAAACCATCTTCATATTATAATGAAAGGTAGTTAGTTATGCAATTAAGCAACCATTCACATATGAATCATAACATGAATATCATAAACATGAAGAAGATTTATATTAGGAACAAAGACATGTGTTTCGTTTATTATAGACAAATAAAGTACAAAAAGGAATAATTTCACCTGATTCATCCTTTTGCAGGCTCAAGCGGAACCGTCTCCCAGATTTGTCCAATCTCAAGCCTTTAACAAAATCCTTCCATGAATTACTCCATGATATCTCAAGTAGTATGAAGACATCAACACACACAAGGAAACAAGAGTTTCCTGTAAAATGGGGGAAGTGTAGGATGCACTACGATCTTCAAACCTGATCAAGGAAATCTCAGCATAATAATATTTCTCTCTCTTCTCTCCCCCCTTTGGCCTTCCCATTGAAGCCTTTTTATACTTCTCCCAAAGTAGTTTGTTAGTTGGGAATTTGTTGGGAACAATTGGGCCACAGGCACTAACAGGTAATCAATAGGTGAAACCCGTGATCTCTGCCCAAAATTAAGGATATATTTTTTTAAAGTGTTTTAATACATATACGCAGGTTGGATATACACAGACCCGCATATACACGTGTTTAGCTCAAGGAAATGTCGCATATAGGGAATAAAACACTGTTTTTTAAATTTGGGACCAGGTCTGGAAGGAGGGGTTGCCCTAGGCCATGAGTGCAGCATCACAAACCTCAAGAGTGAGATTTTGAGCTATAACATGCACTCCGATATTTCTATTAAATGCATGCATATAAGCTCCGATAGTTCTATTAAATGCATGCGTATAAGCTCTAGCTTATTTGCATGCCTCCATTTGCTCTGTCTGCTCTTTGCACTGTTTGCTCCTCTGGTGGCTCTGTCTCCTCCTCTTTGGCTGTGTCTGCTCCTCTCAGCTCCGTTTGCTCCTCTTGGCTCTGTCTACTCCTCTTGGCTCCATCTGCTCCTCAAATATTTCCATATTGACATCAATGACAATCTGTGTCCAACAATCTCCCCCTTTGTTATTGATGGCAATATTCTTTCGCTCTCTCCCCCTTTGACATCAATCACAAAGGAATGCATATAGACTCCCCCTGTCAACCTGCTCCCCCTATCCTGCTACATCTTTATGAATGAACTTGAGTGATGATAAAGAAATAAACCCCATCTTTTGACGCAGATGTTCGAATGCTTCTCGAGGAAGAGGTTTTGTGAAAATATCAGCTATCTGCTCCTTAGTACTGATATATTCTAGGACAATGTTACTTGCTCACAGAGGAAATGATACTTGATTGGTATGAGTTTGGTTCTTGAGTGCATCACTAGATGTTTGCTAAGACTGGTAGCACTTGTGTTGTCACAATAGACAGTAATTGGTTGATCTGTACTTATGTCGAGACCTTTTAGAGCTTCCTTCATCCATAGTATCTAAGTATAACAGTCTACTGTAGCAATATACTTGGCTTCAACTGTGGATAATGATATGTATGACTATTTTTTGCTAAGCCAGGATACCAAATAATCTCCTAGGAAGAATGCATTTCCACTAGTACTTTTCTGGTCATCTATACTTCTAGCCCAATCAGCATCAGTGTATGCAGTTACAATCAGTGTTGAGTTCTTGGGGTACCAAAGACCGAAATTAGAAGTTCCCTTTAGATATCTGAGGATTCTTTTTACAGCTAATAAATGGGATTGTTTGGGAGCAGATTGAAATCTTCACAACATTCCTACTGCTTGCATTATGTATGGTCATGTAGCTATTAAGTATAGAAGGGCTCCAATCATTGACCTGTAATGAGTTGCATCTACTAGAGGGGAGTCATCATCTTCGCTCAGTTTGTAGTTTGTGGTCATAGGTGTGCTCATGGGTGCACAGTCCTCCATTCCTTATTTCTTGAGCATGTATTTTAGATATTTGGTTTGAGATATACACAATCCTGCTCTGGTTTGAGATATTTGAAGTCCAAGGAAGTGGGACATCTCTCCTATCATTGACATCTCAAACTCTTTTGACATGTTTTGAGAAATTCATGGATCGTTTCATCATTATTACTAGAAAAAATCAGATCATCAACATAAACAAGAGCAGCTAGTAACTTACCTTGATCTATCTTTATGTATGGATTACTTCCAGCCACTCACTTTTTGAAGACTTTTTGTTGTAGGTAGTGATCCAATCTTGCATACCAAGCTCTAGGAGCTTGTTTCAATCCATATAAAGCCTTTTTCAACTTACAGACTAGGTCCTTTCCTACTGTTAGATAAAAACCTTCTGGCTGCTCCATATAGACTTGGCCCTTGAGTTCCCCATTTAGAAATTTTGATGTCACGTCCATTTGATAGATTTTGAATCCTCTTGAGCAAGTAAATGCTAAGAACATCCTGATAGCTTCCATATAAGCCACCGGTGCAAATGTCTCTTCAAAGTCAATTCCTTCAATTTGTGAATAGCCTTTGCAGACAAGTCTTGCCTTGTTTCTGATAACCTGTCCTTCCTCATTCATTTTATTTTTGAACACCCATTTGGTTCCTATTATGTTTTTGTCCTTTGGATGAAGTACCAGCTACCATGTCTTGTTCTTCTCAATTTGGGACATTTCTTCTTCCATGGCTTTTACCCATTGAGGATCCTTACTTGCTTCTACAAATGTTTCTGGTTCTATCATAGATAGGACGGCAATGACTTTTCTCTTGGGTGAGGTTGTTATCCTTCTTCGGGTTTGCACACCTTCATCTCTATCGCCAATTATTTTTTCTTCTAGATGATATCTTTTGACATACTTCATCATTGAAGGGGTATGAGGTAGTTCTCTTTTCTCTTCTTCTTCTTCCTCATTTATCTCTTCTTCTTTAGGTTCTTCTTCTTCAATGAGAAAGTCATCTTCATGTTCATCAATTTCCTTTACTGGAAGTTCTTCATCAACCTTTACATCAATGCTTTCCACTATTTTCTTCAGTTGATAATTGTAGCACTTGTAAACCTTGCTCCGTGTAGAGTATCCAAGAAATATACCTTCATCAACCCGAGAATCAAACTTTCCTGCTGAACCATCATTTATTTTTCTGAAGCACTTGTGTCCAAAGATCTTGAAATACTTCACCAAAGCAGGTCTTCCATTCCATAGCTCATAAGGAGTTTTTTAACAATTTGGTCTTAATTGAGTTCGATTCAGTGTATAGATAGTTGTCCCTACTGCTTCTCTCCAGAAGCTAGGCTGTAAGTCTGCTGCTAATAGCATAGTTCTTGCCATTTCTTGGACTGTTCGGTTTCTTCTTTCAACTACTCCATTTTGCTGAGGTGTTATGGCATCTGAGAATTCTCTTTTAATTCCATGAATGTTATGGAACTCACTAAACTTTTTTGATGTGAATTCTCCTCCTCTGTCTATTTCGAGGCACTTAATTTTTGAATCTTTTTCATTTTCTACAAGGGCTTTTAGATTCTTGAAACACTCAAAAGTTTCAGATTTATAATTTATGAATTATATCCACATCATTCTAGTATAATCATTAATGAATTAGCACAAAGTACATTTCTCCTTGGAGTACTTGATTTCTAGTTGGCCCACACACATCAGCATGGATGATCTCCAAGGACTTTGATGTACAGTGTTCCTTTGTCTTGTGGCTAGTTCTGGTCTACTTTCCATGTTGACAAGGACCACATACTCCTTGATTTGGTTTGAATAGGCTTGGGATATCTCATACAACTTTGATCTTGCTAATATTGATCAGATTTTTGAAGCTTGTATGTCCAAGTCGCTTGTGCCACAACCAACTCTCATTTTTTTGACTCAAGTAGCATTTATTTTCTTGAATCTTGTTCAATATGTAAATGTTGTTTGGTGTTCTCACTCCTTTTGCCATAAGTTTCCCTGAGGTAGAGTTCCTTATTTCACAGTCTTTGGTGCTGAAAACAACCTTATGTCCTTGATCACATATTTGGCTGACACTCAGGAGGTTGTGTTTGAGTCCATCAACTAGCAGAGCATCTTGAGCCTTTCCTTTTCCATTGATCAGAGTAATTGTTCCTTTTCCTACAATTATGCCTGATCTGCTTCAAAAGGACACATTCCCTTCCTTTTTGCTCAGTGAGACAAACTTCCTTCTGTCTCCTGTCATGTGTCTGGAGCACCCACTATCTACAAACCACTGGTTTTCATTATTTTGAGCATATAGAGCTAGGCTGCATTTATCCATGCTGGAGTTCTTACTACTCGTCTTTCTTCCTTTGAGTGGGAAGTCATGTTCATAGTGTCCATTATTGTAGCAGAAAGAAAAAATTAGATCAAATTTGGTCAAGGGATCAAATGAATTGAAGGTTTTTATTTGTCCCTGCCTTTTGGGGGCATATGAGTCGATTATTCGGTCCTTTAGCGTTGTCTTTTCACTTCTGCGAGCCATACAATGTCTGGCTTGATGACCGAAGTTTTTACAGTGAAAGCAGTGTCCAAGAAAGATGGTTTTGTACTTGTTGAAGTAACCATGGTTTGAGTCAATTTCCTTCCTAGAAATTACTCCTCCCTCGTTCTTTGGATTCGTTATGGTCCCTTGGTGGAGTAGAGGTTTTTATTTGCTGTAGTGTCCATGATTCGAGTCAACATTTTTTTTGGAGTAATTCTCTCTTCATTATTGGGATCTGGGATGCACTTTTGATAACATACGCTTTCATCTTTTGGATTATAGGAGAGTGCATTAGCATAGCTTTTTGCGCTATTCTTAGTGCTTGAGGTTTCTCCTTTGAAACCTATTCCAGACTTTTCATGTTGAGGCTTTTGATTTTTCAGAATAGTCTCAAGTATTTGAGAGCTTTTAAAACCCTTTTTAATTTGCTCCAACTTCTTTCTCAGAGACACTATTTCAGCCTCACATTCTTCACAAGTCTCTCCTTTTTCCTTAACATTTGCTTCCAAGAGATCTTCTCTCCTTCTTATTTCCTCATTTTCCACTTTGAGAGAAATGATTTTGTTTAGTAGTTTTTCATTTTCTTCAATGGTGCTTACTAACAGTTCATCTACATTTCCTTCTAGCCCTGAGTCATCATCATCTACGAGTGCCATGAATAATGCTTCTTGGCTTTCATCAAGATCACTTTCCTCATCTGATTTCTTTTTGATGACCATAAAATTATCCTCATCAGTCTCATCTTGCTTGGAGAAGAAGTTTTTCTTATTGAACCCTTTCTTTTTGTGTGCCATTCTTTTAGAATTTCCTTCATCATCACTGTCATTTTTATGAGGAAATTTTGCTGCATAATGTCCTATTTTACCACATTTAAAACAAATAAGAGGATACCTACCTTTAAGCTTAGATCCTCTCTTCAGCTTTCGTACAAATTGAGCCAATTCGGATTCCACATCTGACTTGTCACTACAATCATTCCTTTCTTTCCCTTTCTTTGACTTTGAGGCCTTGAATGTTGCATCTTTGGAGCTTGGGCCACCTTTCCTCATTTCATAGGCAGTGAGAATTCCATAGAGTTCATCCATTTTGATGGTATCTAGATCCTTTTCTTCTTCTATAGCGCTTATTTTGGAGTCAATTCTGTCTGGAAGAGACCTTAATACCTTTTGAACAATGGTAATTTCTTCCACTTTTTCGGCCAATCCTTTTAAGGAATTTACCAATTCAGCTACTCAGAGGAGGTATGCTACAATATCTTCTTCATCTTCCATCCTCAAACTTTCAAATTGTATTATGTGAGTTTGAAGCTTTGCCTTTTTGACTTTTGAGTCTCCATCAGACAAGCCAACTAGCTTCTCCCACATTTCTTTGGTAGAGGTACATGCATGATTTTTGTAAACTCAGAATTAGTGATTCCACTAGTGATAGAGTTCATGGCCTTTGCATTTGCGATGTAGGCTTTCCTCTCTTCTTGTTCTGTTGGAAGAGTGGAAGTAGTTCTGTATTCATTTGGAACAAAATGCCAGACTTCGTGTCCAAGGGACATTAAGTAGTAGGTCATTCTTTTCTTCCAGAAACCAAAGTTAGTGCCATTGCACAAAGTAGTTCTTCCTGATGCTTTGTGATTTCTCATCATGGCTGTGGATCCTTCTTCAAGATGTTAGGCTAGTATGAAGAAGCCTGCTTTGGTACCAATTGTTGGAAATACTGAGACAGGGAGGTGAATCAGTATTTCTTATTATTTTTTTAATTGCTCTAGTGATTGCCAAAACCATATATAGATATTTATATGTATACACAGAACACAAAAATCAACAACTGGAATTAATGCTTTTATTAAAACTCAAGACAGTGTAATGAAATAAATACAATATAAGTATAAATCTAATTGTGAATAGTTTCCGAGCTCCAACTTGTACTTCAGTGAGGCTCCAACCTCCAAAGCACCAACTCTATTTTGTAGTGGTTCTGCACTTAGGAGCACCAACCCTAATGACTTCACTCTTGTTCAGTTATGAGGCTCCAACCTCTTAAGCTCCAACCCAATCTTGGTATACACTAGTATGCTGCTGCACTCTATTCAGCTGAGCCTCTCTCACCCCTACTCTCCTGCCTCTACTGATTCTGCTGCCTCTACAGCCTTTGTTGCTTCTGCTGCCTCTACAACCTCTGCTGCTTTTTCTACCTCTTTTTCCTCTGTTGGTTCTACTACCTCACCCTCTAATTCTTCACCACAGCAACAACACCAACAGTTCTCTGTTTTTACTGTTTTATACACTCTCATGCCTTTGTCCATTCATTTCTACTTACTTGCTGGCTCTTTGGCTTCCTCCTCACTCGCTTGAGCTTCGGCTTCCTCAACACTGACTTGACCTTTTGACTGCCCTCCTCCATTCGCTTTAACTTCCTCTACGCTCAAATTAACCAATGCTTCATGAGACACGTTCAAGAGGAAGAGGGGCCGAATTACAATAGAAATGATGCTTATTGAAAAAATATCAGAGACGTCCCTTTTTTTCTTTTCAAGTGCACGAGTTGTGAACAATTATTTGTTTGTAATTTAGATGCCCGAGATCAATTCCAGAAATGAGGCGTTTCTATCTATATATATATATATATATGACTTCTTCCTATCACCAAGGAATGAAAAATATATATGTCGGAGAATCTTTTATTCACAGACTTATTACTTCACGGAAACCATATAAACGAGGCTATAGCCATATAGAGGTCCCACATGCCACGTCATCCTTTTATCGTAATCGCCACTTCCGGAGGTTCGTACATAACATAGTCGATTGCTGATGGCTGATTCCCCTGCTGGACGCAATATTATATAAACTATTTTTGATGCATCCATCGGGTCCATACCTCTATCAAAATCGGCACTTGGGAGAGTGTAATTCCTTTGTGTATTGTTGTGATGGGCGGATGCGATAAAGCATTCAACCATAACATAATTCCACATCAAGTCTGCATGCGTCATCGCAATCGGTGCATAGCAGGAGGATAGCCCTTTGGGTATTGCGATGTGAGAGTCCTGATACGGTGAATGCGATATTGCATTCAACTATAACACAATGATGCATCGGGTCCGCATACATTATCGCAATCAGAACTTGGGTGTGGCAAGGCTTCATAACATATGCGATTGTGACAGATGTGGTAATGCATTGAACCATAGTTAATATTCTTGTCAGGTCCGCAATCATATCGCAATCGGCACTCGGGTGTGGTAGGGCTTTATGGCTTGTGATCTCCGCTCCGAAGTGTTGATGCAATAATCGCTATCGGCGATTGCAATGGTCCACTGGACATATTGTAATGCTGCTCCCGAAGTGTAATGTGCCATAAATGTGTGCCGATAGTTTTAAGCCTATATATATGGGTTTTCTCTCCGTCGATAGTGTTAAAGCATACATATATGGGTTTTTGGCTGCCATTAGCTTTTGAGAGTGTAATCCGCCTGCACATACACTATATTACTCCCTGATAGTGCATTCTTTGACATTCTTGCTCCCGTATTGTTATCTGTGGCATATATGGCTTCTGATGGCTATTAAATGCATGCATATATATGTCTGTGCTCTGATAGTTCTGTTAAATGCATGCGTATAAGCTCTGTCTTATTTGCATACCTCCATTTGCTCTGTCTTCTCTTTGCGTTTTTTTCTCCTCTGGTGGCTCTGTCTCCTCCTCTTTAGCTATGTCTTCTCCTCTCAACTCCATCTGCTCCTCTTGGCTCCATCTACTCCTCTTGGCTCTGCCTGCTCCTCGAATATTACCATATTGAAATCAATGACAATATGTGTCCAATAATACCCACTTGTAGATCTTCTCTGATACATATCGCCAGCCCAATCTACATCAACAAAGCCACGAATCTCCAAAACTCTATCCAATCCTGGTCCTCCTTGGTACCACAAACCATAATCACTTGTGGCATGCAAATACAGGAAAACCCGCTTCATTATTGTCTAATGATCCTTCCTTGGTTTTGACATAAACATTCTCAATACTCCCACTGCATGTGCAATGTCTGTTCTAGTACAGACCATTGCATAAATCAAGCTATCGACTACACTTGCATATGGAACACGAGACATGTCATCTTTCTATTCTTGTGTCTTAGGACATTGTTTAGTAGATAACTTCACACCTACAGGAATATGAACATTCACCAGTTTACTATCCTGCATATTAAACCTCTGCAGTGTTATCTCGACATACGTCCTCTAGTTTAACCAGTGCTTTTTCTTTGCCCGATCTCATTTAATTTCAATGCCCAAAATATAGTTTGTAGCACCAAGATATTTCATCTCGAATTTGGACGACAATTTGGTTTTCAAATCATGGATAATTTCTTAGCCATTTCAAACTAGAAACACATCATCCACATACAAGACCAAATAAATAACATAGTCACCAATTAATTTACACAGTGAAGCCAAGTCCTTGTATAAATGCATAAAATTTCTAATACCACATCCTTGGTGACTGTTTTAACCCATATAAAGACTTTTTAAACTTGAATACCAGTTCTTTCTTAATATTCACCGCAAAGCCTTCACATTGCTTCATGTAGATTTCTTCTTCTAGATCCCATGAAGAAATGTTGTCTTCAGATCCATCTGTTCTACCTCAAAATCAAAAGCAACAACAATAGATAAAATTAATCTAATAGAAGCTACCTTGGCAACAGGAGAAAAAATATCACCAAAATCAATTCCCAGCACCTTGGAACAACCTTTTTCTACCAACCAACCTTTGTATTTCTCCACCTTGCCTTCTACATTCATCTTCTTGTTAAACACCTATTTGCAGCCAATGGGTTTCCTTCCAGCTGGCAACTCCACTAGATCCCAAGCCTCATTTTTGTGCAAAGATTTCATTTCATGAAACATGGCCTCTTTAGAGAGTTTTTCATCCTCTGAATCTATTGCTTCCCTCACAGTTCTAGGATCATCATTAGTAATAGATAAAGAAAAATTTGAACAAAAAGTAGATGGACTATACATTTTTGGCTGCATTCTTCCCCGAACTGATTTTCTCATAGTAAGAGTTTGTGGCTCTTCATCTTCTAATTCCTCTTCTGCTGTAGAGTCTAATTATTTTTCCTTTAGCTCAAACTCTATCTTCTCAGGTTCCTTTGGTAGGAATTCATGTTTAATAATGTCCTTAACCTCTCTGAACACCACATCTCGTATGTACACAACCTTCCTTGTTTCTGGGTTCCAAAGCTTATAATCTTTTAAACCATCCTTGTACCCAATAAAGATGCACTTTTCAGATTTATTATCTAACTCTTTTCTTTTATCCTTTGGAACATGTACATATGAATCACATCCAAATACCCTCAAATGTGAATGAGAAGGTTTCTTACCAGTCCATACCTCTTGTGGAGTCTTATCCTCCAAGCTGATGAAGGTGATCTGTTAACTAGGTTACATGTAGTCTCCACCGCCTCTACCAAGAATTCCTGTCCTAACCCGACAATGCTGAGCATGCTTCTTGTCCTTTCCATCAATGTCTTTTTAATTATTTTTGCAAGTCCATTTTTCTCAAGAGTGTATGGAGTAGTCTTCTACCGTGCTATGCCACACTTCTTACAAAACGCTTCAAGTTCCTTCCTACAAAACTCTCCACCATTATCTGTCCTCAGCACCTTTACTTTCTTCTCTGTTTGGTTTTCCACCGGAGCCTTAAATTATTTAAGTCTGTCAAAGACTTCAGATTTCTACTTGAGGAAATATATCCATGTATTTCTTGAGAAGTCATCTATAAATGATACATGGTACACAAACTTTCCCAATGATGGAACTGACATAGGTCCAAACACATCACTGCACACAAGTTCTAATATTTGTTTCGCCCTCTTACCAACAAAGGGGAAACTCACTCGAATATGCTTCACATATACACAATTTTCATATAAATCAAAATCTAGAGAGCTATTAGACATAAATTTTATCATACCTTTACCATGAACTATTCAAAGGCCCTTCTCTCCAATTTGTCTAAGCCTATGATGCCATAGCATGGGATTTTCTCCAGAGACCACTAGATTTTCAGCTCCATTTTTAGGAACCAAAGAACTGTTCCACCCATCAATAACAATGTTGTCTTGAATATTGTACAAAGTTCCAATCTGAACTCCACGCATCAATACCAATGCTCCCTGAACCATCTTGCAGTTATCTTTCTCGAGCATTTCTTTTGCACTTGCATCATCTAGCTTGCTTACAGAAATTAGATTTATGGCCAATGCAGGAATATGCAGAGCACCCGAAAGTGTTCTAATCCTTCCACCTTGAAACTTCAACTTGAATTTTCTGTGACCTATGATTCTAGCCTTCCTTTCATCCCTAAGAAGACATCACCACCATCATATTTCTCATACTCATAGAACCACTCTCTATGGGGATTGAAGTGAAAGGATGCACCTGAATCAATCAACCATGCTTGATGATCTACATGTGTACTTGAAGAAGAATCCAAGTACACATCCCCACCTTCATCTAAGAAGGTTTCCACCTCTGTCATCAGATCCCTTTTCTTTATCAGGAGCTTAGATTTACAGGCCCTTTTGTAGTGCCCTTCTTTTCTACATTTCTAGCACACCTTTACAGTTTTTTCTGGAGATGTAGATCTCCCACTCAAGGACTTATTTTTGTTTCTGTTTTGGGACCGTCCTCAAACATGCAAGGCATCACCATTCTAGCCCTCTATATTTTTTCATCTCATCTCTTCCAACAACAAGGATGAGATTATTTCATCAAACTGCAAGGCAGTTACATTGCTACCTATTACAACAACTAGACTATCCTATAAATCTAGTAGAGAACACAAAAAGATGATGCATTTATCTTCATCTAAAATTTTAATATCAATAGATAATAACTAACTTACCACAATATTAAATGCATTCAGATGCTCTGTCACTGAGTCTCCATCTTTCATCCTGAGGTTATATAGATTTTCCCATAGGAATAGTTTATTCACTAGAGACTTAGATTGATACAAAGTCCCTACATTGTCCCACAAAGACTTTGTCAAAGCTTCCCCTGATACATTCAACAATACATAATCTGAGACACACAATCATATTGTTCTCTTTACCTTCCAATCCAACTTCGCCCAGTATTCAACTGACATTGATGTTGGTTTAGTACCCAGAACTACCACAATCCATTGATCTTTATCCACCAGCAGATCCTCCATATTGAGTTTCCACAACTCAAAACTCTAACCATTAAATTTCTCGATCTCTATCTTTCCATTGTTCACCATCTTCTTTCACCACAAGAATCAATCTCGTAAATCTCCCACTAAAAAGGGTCTACCACGGGCCCGAGGAAAAGCCCCTCAGTAGCAAAGGCATCCCCTTGAAGCCAAAACAACTCTGATACCAAATGTAGGTTTTAACCTCATACACAAATTACCTGCATAGGAATTCTAAAAACATATAATAAATAATGGAGAGAGAATACAACATAAAACATATATACACAGAGATTTTCCCCTGGATCCCAAAACCTGTGACTATCAGATTGATTTTTCATTATGTTCCTTTCAATATTAAAATACATATATATACATGATGAAGCATCCATTAACCCTGGATTAGAACATAACTGTAGTACCCTTGATTGTATCTACAAAATACCGTGGACAGTAAACTATCATGCACAAAACAATGTGCAAATCCATGCACAAAACCATAGGTAGGTCCACCCACCTAATATAGGGTCCAAAAAACATTTCCTGAGAGCTTCCCCCAACCCCGTGCAGAGGGGATACCACCCCCTACATACCCTTCTATGACCCCCTGTCACCTCGCCATGTGTGGGGTAGTCATGGAAAGAATATAACGCAACCCAACAATCCCGTCATGAGTGAATTGTAGGAACAAGTACATTTTTAGATCATTAGATGATGATGAAGAAGGAGAATAATGAGAGAACATGCTAGAAGACTCACTTACAGCTGGATGAACAAAGAATATTATCAAATACAAGAAAAGGGAACATATGCATGCAACCACCTCTCAAGAAAAAATATCATTGAAGGCCCCACATCATCATGTGGAGGAGAAGAGAAAGCACATCCAAGAACACCTCTAGCACTCAGTAGTAACAACACTTTGACATCTCCACCTCAGCAAGCTATTCCATGTTAGTAGTTTCATGTCAAGTTGTGTCATAAGTTGTCAAAGGTCACATCACTATTATGGGCCATGCCTATTGTAAATTGAATGAAATGTAAAGTGGAATTCCAATGGACACACATGAATAAGAAGAGTCATATAAGTTGAAAAGTCATAGGAAGTTGAACAGTCGTGAGGATAGTCCAAGAATGACAAGGTTTGAGCATCACCCTTGGTTATATATACCCCCCTCATTATATGAAGGAGGACTTTTCACCTTGGCTCCTCCCACAAAGCATAGAGAGTATCAATTAGTTCTTTGAGGAGAAATGAGTGGGTTCAATGTCCCACTACTGGGGCTAGTGATGTATGATGTAAATTTATGTTTGGGCACTTTTTCTTAATACAAAATCTTGTTCAGGCTAGCACGTTTCCATTCATGACTTGTGGATGTTTGTAATACTATTCTTTGAGCATTTGTAATTCATGTTTGTTTCACATGTACTAAGATAGTTGATCTATTTCGGTTGTTTTAGTGCTTACCTTGTTGGGAATGTGTTGTATTGGTTATCACATTTGTCTCATCCTTGTGGACTACTCCATAAGGTACTAAATAGACCCTTCTCACTCATTGGTTATAATGATCCTCACATATTTTGTGGACTATTCCATTGGATGGTGGATGAATCTTTCCTTGTACTTTGGTTTAAACCACTGCCACATTTGGTGTGGACTATTCCATTGAATGCTAGACAAACCTTCTTGATTTTCATGTATCTCTTCCTGGGTCGTGCTACTGCCTCTGACTTAGAGGCTCACTTTTCTTCCCCCTTTTTTATTAAGAGAACCTCGACACAGTTGTGTTGCACACCCACTAGGAATGCTTACCTCATTGTTCGAGGATCCCATTGCATCACTATCTCGCGTTGACAGCTAGATCGAAGGAAGATTTTTGAGGATTTGGCAACTGAGCCTTTATACCAGATGGGACTCCTACACCAAATGGTGTGAGGTCTAGTTCAGACTTCATGTTGGGGAGATCCTCTTAGTTGATGTATTTACAAAACTGTCAACAACAACATAGGGAATATATGGGGTTTCAGGTTAGGGAGCATGTGTACTTGCTCCTTGAGGATTGGGTCATGTGTGAAGTTAGCACCTTAGTATTGCAGGTCATTCAAGATCCTTGAAAGGATTGGACCAATGACCTACAAACTTCTATTGCCCCATACAATGAAATTCCATGATGTTTTCAATGTTTCATTGCTTAAAATATATGTAAAGGATGTTGATTATGTGATTGATTGGTCTATATTGTAGATGGAGCCAGAAGGAGAATTCCAAATGGAACCTCAACGCATATTGTAGTGGAAACATCTCAACGCATACTTTGGGCCCAATGAAGCTACATGGGAGATGGTTGATCAGATGTAGGCTATGTATCCTTAATTATTTCCTAGTTGAGGTAAAGCACTTTTTGTATATGTACATATTTATGTATGGTTGATATTGTAAATATTGCAATGGGTTTTGTTACAAATCTCCAATAAGCAGTATGGTTGTCATGTTGTCATGTTTGTCGTGATGGTTTTTTCTTTTGGGGAGGTCGTTCATCGTATATACTGCAACGAGTTAGGTTATATAGTTCCATGGATAGTATGTTTTGATCTTTCAGTGGTTTTGATGGTTGTAGGTGTCATTGAACGATGAGGATGGCGTTTCCCTAAGGGAGAGGGATCTTTAACAACTTCAGGTTAAAAATTTCAAGTAATAAAGTTAATAAAGGAAAAAAAAGACCAAGGTCATGGGACACATATTCCAAGCTAAATGTTGGGAAAAGTATCCTAGTGGGCATCACTTGTTTTTATTATGACTAAGGGGAAATTGGCAAAGGCATTAGTAAAGGATTTGAAAAGGAAAAAAAGGATTACTGGCATTTTATTTATGAAAATAAAGGAAATTATAAGAAAAGGAAGGTGAAAGGTCACAGGTTGCATTCAAGGAGGAAATTGAAGGAAAATATAGGGAAAGTGAAGAAATTAGAGGCATCAATAATAAAAATACATCAGAGCATCATTTTGGGCCATTTTGTCAGTCGAGATTTGGAATTGGTTCCAGAGAGGAGAAGAGCACCAAGAGGAGAAGGAAATCAAATAAACAAAGGATGGTCAAGGAAAGTAAAGGAAAGAAAAATAAAACAAATGAAAGCAAGTATTAAGCAAGGAAAGGTTGGATCAAGCGGCTTCAATGGGAATATTTGCAGGTAACAAGTCACATGTATGATTTCCTAGCTTGTTTTGGCATGCATGATATATGCATGTGTGTATTTAGTTTATTTGTTGTCATTGGCATGAGTTTTTCTAGGTTTCAACAATGGTTTTATCCTTGCCTTGCAATTTCCAAACAACCATGGTGTGATGGGATTCATTCTTGGTTGATATTTGGATTACTAGAAGGTTTTGGATCCGAGTGAGGTGGTCTCAGGAAAATAACAAGTGTTGGAGGTGGCAATGGTTTTCTCCAGAAGCCCTCAACAGGTGGGTGGAGATAGGGAAATTCCTCAAGGGATAGTGAAGGAATTCTGAGGCACCCAAGCTTGGTTTTGTTTTATGATTTCAAGACTGGTTTAGGTGAGATTAGGGTAGTGTGAGGGTGGAGGTGGTTTAACCTCTAGATTCCCTTGTTTTTTGGACAAGTTTATCCCATGAGATGCACATTCATGTTTGGAATATGGCATGGGGATGATTGGCTGAAAAAAATATTTGGTTCAGCCGAAGCTATGGTTGGGTGTTACATGGAAGTCCCTAACTTGGTTGGTATTTTCATATGGTTAATAAGAGCTAATTTCCTCTTGTATTTATGAGTAAATATTCTTTTTATTATGTCACTTTGATGTTTGTTCTATCATTGTTGACTGTCTGGTTATATGTTGGTTATAAGCATGGTTTTATGACAGATTTTAGCATGGCTCTTATAACCTTTTAATTATTGAATGATTGGTTAATGAATGCATGACCTAATCAGTATCATATCAGTTATTGTGAGAGTGAATTAGTCCTTCTTGGAAAACCTCATATAAGTTTCATATCTCTATGTATAGATATGCACTCATGACCTGTAGGTTGCATGCTCACCATGTGTTTGACAGAATGACTGTAATGGTTAGACTAGGTTAGGTCAATGCCCTAAGTAGGTTTTGTGTTACACGATTTGTCTCTATGTTAGTTTTTGTTTATGGAAGTTTCATTAAGTTATGGGCAGAGTTATGTATCCTAGCATTGTTTTCTTTGTTTGTTTCCCATGCTCCTTCTCAATTAGAATTTACTTCCATTCTACATTTTATTTTCTCCTATTTTATGCCTTTTCTTTTCTTTCTTTCTTTTATTTAATACGACTTTGCATGAAAATTATCTCACTTGGGTCAAAAGACAATGTGGAAAATTTTGAAAAGGGAAATTGTGATGATGAACAATGCTTGGTTAATATGTAATCCTCTTCTTTGTCTTGGTTTAGATTTGTTTAAAATTGATGATGTTTGGGGGGGAAATATGATTCTTTCCAGATGTAAAGTCTTTGGAAAAACTACGAAGCCCATATGTTTATTAGGATCTTCATTTTAACTCAGCCTTGTATTGAATGGTGTTTCAACATGGAAACTCAACCAAGTAAACAAGGGAAATGAGAAAAGCTTTAAAACGAGTATATTAACTTATGTTATCTTTCAAATTCGTTAAACAAGGAGCAACTTTTCCTGCTCTCAATAAGTCAGGATCCCTCTTCCACGCATGTTATAAATGTTCAATAAATGATTCAAGCATATATTTAAGAAAATAAAATAAAGGGTGAAGAATAGAAAGGCTTCCTACATAGAGAGGCGAAGCAAGAAACTTCACTGAGGTACTTTCCAATTCTACTAGCAGCGAAGTGATGCTTGTGTCTCCTTGAGGTGACTCCACTGGGGTACTATAAGGGCTCACTGGCAGTGGAGAAACACCATGTATTGTGCTTAAAAGTCTCGATATACTTATTATCCTTCTCCCCTTTCGAAATAGTTGAGGTGCGACTACTCTAATGTTTATATGTTTGAAGCCATGCAAGGAATAAAAGGGACTATATCTTTAACTCAAATAAGTTCAAAATCCTAGGAAGTTGACATGTTGAATCAATAGTTCCTAAAATATTGAGACCTTGCACTTAAGGATAAGACCCAAACATAGAAGTTGGAGTTCTACTAGTGCGTCATCAAGTGTTGTTGCCGTGACAAACACCCTCGAACATTTTTCTTAAACTTGAATTTTGGAGCTTAGTTATGATCCTATGATCTTTTGTTCGTCAATTTCTCGTAGTCATTTCATGGTTGACTGATGTTTCTTAATTATAAAGGTCACTTGCTTACACATGATTAACTTTTGTTGCATTCACAAGCGCTTATCTTGCAAGCAAGTATGTCAATCTATGTGAGAGTCAAAAACTACGTAGTCTTAGCTGATAATAACTACATAGATGGTGAAAATAGTCATTGCGCAATTCTTTGTGGTTGATGACTAAACCCCAAGAGGACGTGCTAGCGTAATCTCAAAGGATAGTGATTGCATAGTCCCTAGAGATAGAGACTCCATAGTCCTTATTGAAAATCAATGCATAATCAATCCCAAGATTGATAATTCCCCTAATGTTGGTTACGATCATATCATCTCTCGGGTGAGTTTTCTCAAATATCACTTTTGTGTGCTTTGATTTTCATTAGTGTCACTTTCAACTTTGTGACTGCCATTTTTACTTTTTTCACTTATACAGGTGAAACTTTTGTGTCCTCTTTGCTATAGCATGTGTTTTTTCACTTTCTTTTAGCTTTTGTAATTGTTGTCGGAAGTGTCAATTTTTGGCATGGGAAATGTCACATATTGTGAAAACATAGTTTTGGCTTCATTTCAAGAGGAATATTTGGAAATGATGGGTCCTATTTATCATATAGACATGTATTGGACTCATTCCCAAAGTTTTATGCATTTTCATTCTAGTGTTGTCATTGTCATTGCAAAGTGTGTCCTAAGTGTTGCACTTGGACGAGAATGTTGTTTTGCTGCCGCATAAAGGGGATCATGTTGATTTTGAGTGATGACTGTTTGATGTTGTGTCGTCATTTATTCTGAGTGAGTGATCATGTTCAAGTTCAATCTTATTTGCATGTCTTCTTCACTGATCCCATGTGAAATGTCTTCCTGCAAGGATTGTGCATTACATGATCACTATACTCAATCTCGGTCCCTTGCTTCCCATAATTTCACAATCATGCATCCCTGTCAATCTCTTCTTACACATTATGTAGTTGCAAGTAATATTCTACCTTAGTTGAGCACATTATCCTATTTATGAGGCCTCCAATACTACACATTATGCAGTTTCAAAACTCAGTCCGTCACTCCTATCCTCTATAACTATGAACTACATAATACCTAAGCCTTCCTCTTGGTCCAGTACTCAGTTCTAGGTAAATCAATGGATTTCATGAAGAGAATTTGACTAGGATATTTCTAGACTCACATTGTCTAGTCATGAGTGGATTTCACTTGTAGGTACTATATACTGACATGAAAAGATGATGCTCAGAGAGGAAGAGAAGGAGGCTATGCTAAAAGATACTTGTGAAGTTGGAACTATGAAGAAGTCATCCAGAAAGAAGATGAAGATTATTGGGAATCATGATTTTTGATAAAGCAAAACCCGCATGTGTTAGTCAAAAATCGCATCGCTAGAGATAAGGATCCACGAGAGGCATTTAGTCCATGTCACGAAACACATGGGGAGCATTGGTTTATCCAATGTCCAACAATTCCCCCCCCCGAACATGAGTCGAATGTGCATCAAACTCGTGACCTATGCTTTGATACCACTTGTTGGGAATCATGATTACCACTAAACCAAAACTCGCATGTGTTAGGCAACGATCACATCACTAGATATAAGGATCCAAAAGAGATTCCATGTCACAAAACACACATGGAGCATTGGTTTATTCAATTTCCAACAAAGAAGAGAATCTTGGCATTGGCACATCATCATGAAGTTCCATGTCATCATTTCCAAGTGATGGCTTGTACAAGAATCATCTCAAGAGTCACATGTGTCATAGTTTCTCACCACATCATCTGTGGATGTAATTGTGTAATTTCACAAAATGAGAAAATGTATATAAGATGAAGACAAAGGGTCCCACATGGAATATGAAGAATCACTATTGAGTTCTAGTCATATAAATTCTCAAAGGTCTTATAAGAATTAAAAAAATCATTTTCGAAGCTCAAGAGTCATGAGGAAGGTAAAGAGTCACATGGGAGGTGGGGATTCACGTCATTTGCTAAATACACCCTCATAAATCAAGTAAATAAACTTTGGGACTCGAACCTCCCACCTTGGATTCTCTAGCATTAGCATAAGAGAGAAGATCTTTCTTTGGAAGAGCAAGTGGTGACTTATTGTTCTAGTATTGGGGCTAGTGTGGTACCATTTTACTTGTATTTCTTCCTTATTCTCATTCATCTTCATTTATATTCCTTCTATCTTATTTTCTATTGCTTCCCTATTTCCATTCATCTTCTTTTCCATTTCTACTTTAAGCTTTTCCTCAGAATTTGAGAAATCCACCTATTTCAACATACTACCCTCTATTTCTTTAACTTTCTTCTCTAATTAGGATAACCTAAATTGTAAGTCTTCATTTTCTTCATGAGTCAAGGATAGATCTTCAGTAGTGTTGGCATTGATGTTAATAAGGTCATGGTCATGTGTGATGCATGTTGACTAAGTGGTTGATATCATGTGATGGTAGTGTTGGCATTAATGTCAACTCTAGAAGTCACATTATGTCAACCTCATAACCTACTCACATAAAGAGAACATTTCCAAAATGCTAGAAATTATAGAAAAGTAAAGAATTGATTTTTTTTTATTTTTATAAAGAATAACTTTTTGTATCACAATTTCTCATAAATATAAATAACTCTAGAAATATTTTGTACTATAAAATATTTTTTTACCATAATAACTACAAAACCATACAATTATCATTAAACTAATTTAGGTATTTATAAAGTTCAATACTTAAAATAAATAACCTACGTATTTACCTAAGAGCCAACAACATGTTTCATAAAAACAATATGGGGAAATCATCTAAACATTCCACTTTAGACTCATGTAATATATGGTTATCAAAAAGTTTTATAATGAATTTTTAATCAAATTAAATAAATGTAAAAACATAACTGAAAACTCCTCCACAATGGTTCATCATACATGCAAGAATCCACCTATACTTCATATTGAAAACAAAATATACAATTTATTTAATTCGATTTAAGTGATTGTGCCTTTCTTGTTTAGTAAGAATGATTTTACATACTTTTTTCTCAATACTTTGTGCACATTCATATCGATGAATATTTCACCCTTATTTGGTATTATTCTCTTGATCTATTGTAAAACCAATCTTTCAAGTCAGTTATAAAAAACCAACCCTACGTGATTCAAATCGCGTACTAAAGAGTGTACAAGGTAGGTCAAAGATATACCCAATTTGCAATTAAAATGCATACCTAGCTCGACTAGATACGTAAAATAAAGAAGTGAGAAAAGATTATCAACTTTCGTAAATAAATAAAATTTACAACTGGAAAATAATTTGATTCCTCGATCCTAGGACCATGGTGACCACCTAAACTGCTTTGATATCGCTCAAAACGTTTTGCAATAACACCTTAACAAGTGGGCCATACGTATCGACACTATTGCTTCTAAGAAAGTCTCCAAACACTAGAGCCACCTCGTCTCTTCTTATATCGCCTCCTCCTCCATAATGTGCCGCTACAATACTTAAACCAAATTCCACATGAGATGCCCACAGATATTTGAAACCAGCGAGAGCAAGTCTTACCAGCCGGACAATTATGCTTACTATATCTAAATCTTGCAGCTTCTGCTTGGATTCCCAGAAGAACTCTTCTTTGTCCTCATAAGACGTAACTGTGAGTATGGAATTAATTAACCAGAGCCCTTGGTTTAGTGCTATGGTTATCAAATAAATATTCTTCTCATTTTTATCAAGTTCATCACAGTAATGGGGTTTTTCACGATCAGCTATAGCTGCATCATGAAGGTCTTTGAGGCGGCAAATGCAAAGATTTACAACGTTGACTATAATGTCAACGTAATCAAACTCTGATATGCAAAGAGACTTGTTTTGAAGCCACGCAGCATTGAGAATTGCCATTCCGTTGTACAAGTCTTCATTAGATATGTCACTAACATTCTCGCGCCCTCCTAACATATACAAAGCGATACGGACCGTGCAGGAGCAGAAAACCTTCTTGTGACCAAGGTCGCTGTCGGAAAAAATCCGACGGTAGATTCTTAAAACCATACTCTGAACTTTCACATAATCGCACTCTGTTGCAAGGTCAGACAGAATGTGTACAGACGCCCACATAAAGTCTTCAGGTGCCTTCGCCAAATCGCTGTCATTCAAACCGATAACATCCAGGAACCGAGCCACTTCTTTGCATACTTCCTTCGCATCATCACACGAAGAGTAGTAATTGCGGCATGAATAAAATAGCTCTTCAGTTATTACTTGGTACAACCGTTTATATCCCCTGATTGAAGAGAAGAGCTCCCTATTTTCTGCCCTGTACTGGCAATATAGACGGAGCAGATTAAATCTTTGCCACAGGGCCTTCCAGCAATGATTTTTCTGCGACTTTCTCTTCCTCGCCTTCTCAGCATTAATTAGAGACTTGTAGTCTGAAACCAATTGATTTAACAGATTTTTCATATCGCTCTCGCTCAGGACTTTGGTATAGTCCGAAATGACGTGTAGACTTGGGTTGCTCACGACGTATTGACACATCTGTTGCCTCAGTTCAAACTGGGGAATAGCATCGCTAATATTGAAGTGCAGGCGGGTGAATGGGTTAAGGGCTTCATGTTTGGCGTCCCAGATATTCTCCAGGGTTCTGCGATTGTAAAGAACCTGAGCAGGGTCATTTGTAAGTGGTAGACGAATTGGATCGTAAGCAAATTCCTGTACTAATTGATCAACATAGTCTTCGGGGATACTAACACTTTCCAAAAGCTTTTTGGAACTGGCTACACCCATTTTTGCCATTCCACGAGGAATCTTCGTATATATTTGTTAGTCTTCGCCTTATTTATTTATTTTTGGCTTGGAACTCTATTATTATTTTGATTCCTTTTGAAACTTTATTTATACGCTGCATATCTCACAAAATTTAGGGTGTGGCATAGATTAGTGCGTCGGCCAGCGCGCACGTGGTTTAGTCGAAATGATTTAATTTCTTCCTGCGTAAATTTTTAGTCTATATTATTTAAATGTTCTGTATAGTTATTTAATTTTTTATTTAAATGTTGTGTATAGTTATTTAATTTTTTATATTTTTATTTTGGTGGATATAGCAGAATTTCAATTTTGATAAGATGTTGAGATGTGTTTAGGTGAGTTTATATATTTGAATAATTATTTAATATGAAAAAATGTTGGAGTGTTTATAAAATGAACTATTATAAATATTACAAATGGGCTAGTTACAATATGTTTTTGGAGATTTGACTATTAACACCAAATGCAACTATTTCATAAATGCCACAAAGAGGTTCCTAAATGAGGAAATGAATAGCTCACGAAGCCACTCAAACTATGATCCTTTGAGTAATAAACATGTTATTTTATTAGTAATGATCTCCTAATAAAAAAGTCGTTGATATAAGTTACTTTATTGAACAAAGACATGTGTTTCTTTTATTATAGAGAAATAAAGTACATAAATGAATAATTTCACCTGGTTGATATAAGTTACTTTATTGAACAAAGACATGTGTTTCTTTTATTATAGACAAATAAAGTACAGAAATGAATAATTTCACCTGATTCATCCTTTCGCAGGCTTCAAGCGGAACCATCTCCCGAATTTTTCCAATCTCAAGCCTTTAACAAACTCCTTCCATGAATTACTCCATGATATCTCAAGTAGTATGAAGACATCAACACACAAGGAGACAAGAGTTTCTTGTAAAATAGGGGAAGTGTAGGATGCACTAGGATCTTCGGACGTGATCAGGGAAATCTCAGCATAATAATCTTTCTCTCTCATTTCTCCCCCGTTTGGCCTTCCCATTGAAGCCTTTTTATACTTCTCCCAAAGTAGTTTTTTAGTTGGGAATTCGTTGGGAACATTTGGGCCACGAGCACTAACAGGTAATCAACAGGCGAAACCCGTGATCTCTGCTCGAAATTAAGGAGATTTTTTTTTAAGTGTTTTAAGACATATACACAGGTTGGATATACATATACACGCGTATACACGCGTTTAGCTCAGGGAAATGTCATGTATAGGGAATAAAACATTGTTTTTTAAATTTTGGACCAGGTCTGGAAGGAGGGGTTGGCCTAGAGGGGTTGCCCCATGCCATGAGTGCAACATCACAAACCTCAAGAGTGAGATTTGGAGCTATAAAATGCACTCCGATATTTCTATTAAATGCATGCGTATAAGCTCTGATAGTTTTGTTAAATGCATGCGTATAAGCTCTAGCTTATTTGCATGCCTCCATTCGCTCTATCTGCTCTTTGTTGTTTGCTCCTCTGGTGGCTCTGTCTCCTCCTCTTTGGCTCTGTCTGCTCCTCTCGGCTCCGTCTGCTCCTCTTGGCTCTATCTGCTCCTCTTGGCTCCGTCTACTCCTCGAATATTGCCATATTGACATCAATGACAATTTGTGTCCAACAATATCCCCCTTTGTTATTGATGGCAATATTCTTTTTCTCTCTCCCCCTTTGACATCAATGGCAAAGGAATGCATACAGACTCCCCCTGTCAACCTGCTCCCCCTATCCTGCTACATCTTTATGAATGAACATGAGTGATGATAAAGAAATAACCCCCATCTTTTGACGCAGATGTTCGAATGCTTCTCGAGGAAGAGGTTTTGTGAAAATATCAGCTATCTACTCCTTAGTACTGATATATTCCAGGACAATGTTTTGTTAAGCTACTTGCTCACGGAGGAAATGATACTTGATTGGTATGTGTTTGGTTCTTGAGTGCATCACTAGATTTTTTCTAAGATAGGTAGCACTTGTGTTGTCATAATAGACAGTAATTGGTTGATCTGTACATATGTTGAGATCTTTTAGAGCTTCCTTCATCCATAGTATTTGAGTATAATAGTCTACTGTAACAATATACTTGGCTTCGGCTGTGGATAATGATATGGATGACTGTTTTTTGCTGAGCATGGATACCAAATAGTCTCCTAGGAAGAATGCATTTCCACTAGTACTTTTCCGGTCATATATACTTCCAGCCCAATCAACATCAGTGTATGCAGTTACAATCAGTGTTGAGTTCTTTGGGTACCAAAGACCGAAATCAGAATTTCCCTTCAGATATCTGGGGATTCCTTTTACAGCTAATAAATGGGATTGTTTGGGAGAAGATTGAAATCTTCCCAACATTCCTACTTCTTGCATTATGTATGGTCGTGTAGCTATTAAGTATAGAAGGGCTCCAACCATTGACCTGTAATGAGTTGCATCTACTAGAGGGGAGTCATCATCTTTGCTCAGTTTCTAGTTTGTGGTCATAGGTGTGCTCATGGGTGCATAGTCCTCCATTCCATATTTTTTTAGCATGCCTTTTAGATATTTGGTTTGAGATATACACAATCCTGCTCTAGTTTGAGATATTTGAAGTCCAAGGAAGTGGGACATCTCTCCTATCATTGACATCTCAAACTCTTTTGACATGTTTTGAGAAATTCATGGCTCATTTCATCATTATTACTAGCAAAATCAGATCATCAACATAAGCAAGAGCAGCTAGTAACTTACCTTGATATGTCTTTATGTATAGATTACTTCCAGCCACTCACTTTTTGAAGCCTTGTTGTTGTAGGTAGTGATCCAATCTTGCATACCAAGCTCTATGAGCTTGTTTCAATCCATATAAAGCCTTTTTCAACTTACATACTAGGTCCTTTCCTACTGTAAGATCAAAACCTTCTAGCTGCTCCATATAGACTTGCCCCTTCAGTTCCCCATTTAGAAATGTTGATTTCACGTCCATTTGATAGATTTTGAATCCTCTTGAGCAAGTAAATGCTAAGAACATCCTGATAGCTTCCATATAGGCCACTGGTGCAAATGTGTCTTCAAAGTCAATTCCTTCAATTTGTGAATAGCCTTTGCAGACAAGTCTTGCCTTGTTTCTGATAACCTGTCCTTTCTCATTCATTTTATTATTGAACACTCATTCGGTTCCTATTATGTTTTTGTCCTTTGGATGAAGTACCAGCTAACATGTCTTGTTCTTCTCAATTTGGGACATTTCTTCTTCCATGGCTTTTACCCAATGAGGATCCTTACTTGCTTCTACAAATGTTTCTGGTTCTATCATAGATAGGAGGGTAATGATGTTTCTCTTGGGTGAGGTTGTTATCCTTCTTCGGGTTTGCACACTTTCATCTCTATCACCAATGATCTGTTCTTCTAGATGATATCTTTCGACATACTTCATCTTTGAAGGGGTATGAGGTGGTTCTCTTTTCTCTTGTTCTTCTTCCTCATCTATCTCTTCTTCTTTAGGTTCTTCTTCTTCAATGAGAAATTCATCTTCATGTTCTTCAATTTCCTTTACTGGAAGTTCTTCATCAACCTTCACATCAATGCTTTCCACTATTTTCTTCAGTCGATAATTGTAGCACTTGTAAGCCTTGCTCCGTGTAGAGTATCCAAGAAATATCCCTTCATCAACTCGAGAATCAAACTTTCCTGGTGAACCATCATTTGCTTTTCTGAAGCACTTGCTTCCAAAGATCTTGAAATACTTCACCGAAGTAGGTCTTCCATTCCATAGCTCATAAGGAGTTTTTTAACAATTTGGTCTTAATTGAGTTCGATTGAGTGTATAGACAGCTGTCCTTACTGCTTCTCTCCAGAATCTAGGTTGTAAGTCTGCTGCTAATAGCATAGTTCTTGCCATTTCTTGGACTGTTCGGTTTCTTCTTTCAACTACTCCAGTTTGCTGAGGTGTTATGGCATCTGAGAATTCTCTTTTAATTCCATGAATGTTACAGAACTCACTAAACTCGTTTGATGTGAATTCTCCTCCTCTGTCTGTTTCGAGGCACTTAATTTTTGAATCTTTTTCATTTTCTACATGGGCTTTTAGATTCTCAAAACACTCAAAAGTTTCAGATTTATACTTTATGAAATATATCCACATCATTCTAGTATAATCATCAACAAATTAACACAAAGTACCTTTCTCCTTCGAGTGCTTGATTTCTAGTTGGCCCACACACATCAGCATGGATGATCTCCAAGGGCTTTGATGTACAATGTTCCTTTGTCTTGTGGCTAGTTCTAGTCTGCTTTCCATGTTGACAAGGACCACATACTCCTTGATTTGGTTTGTATAGTCTTGGGATGTCTCATATAGCTTTGATCTTGCTGATATTGATCAGATTTTCGAAGCTTGTATGTCCAAGTCACTTGTGCCACAACCAACTCTCATTTTTTTGACTCAAGTAGCATTTATTTTCTTGAATCTTGTTAAGTATGTAAATGTTGCCTGGTGTTCTCACCCCTTTTGCCACAAGTTTCCCTGAGGTAGAGTTCCTTATTTCACAGTCTTTGGTGTTGAAAACAACCTTATGTCCTTGATCACATATTTGGTTGACACTCAGGAGGTTGTGTTTGAGTCTGTCAACTAGCAGAGCATCTTGAGCCTTTCCTTTTCCATTGATCAGAGTAATTGATCCTTTTCCTTCAATTCTGCCTGATCTGCTTCGAAAGGACACATTCCCTTCCGTGTTGCTTAGTGAGACAAACTTACTTCTGTCTCCTGACATGTGTCTGGAGCACCCACTATCTACAAACCACTGGTTTTCATTATTTTGAGCATATAGAGCTAGGCCGCATTTATCCATGTTGGCGTTCTTGCTACTCGTCTTTAATCCTTTGAGTGGGTAGTCTTGTTCATAGTGTCCATTATTGTAGCAAAAAGAGAAAATTAGATCAAATTTGGTCAAGGGATCAAATGAATTGAAGGTTTTGATTTGTCCCTACCTTTTGGGGGCATATGAGTCGATTATTCAGTCCTTTAGCATTGTCTTTTCACTTCTGTGAGCCATATAATGTCTGGCTTGATGACTGAAGTTTTTACAGTGAAAGCAGTGTCCAAGAAAGATGGTTTTGTACTTGTTGAAGCAACCATGATTTGAGTTGATTTCCTTCCTGGAAATTACTCCTCCCTCGTTCTTTGGATTTGCGATGGTCCCTTGGTGGAGTACAGGTTTGTATTTGCTATATTGTCCATGATTCGAGTCAACATTTTTCTTTGGAGTAATTCTCTCTTCATTCTTGGGATCTAGGATGCACTTTTGATAACATACATTTTCATCTTTTGGATTGTAGGAGAGTGCATCGGCATAGATTTTTGCACTATTCTTAGTGCTTGAGGATTCTCCTTTGAAACCTATTCCAGACTTGTCATGTTGAGGCTTTTGAATTTTCAGAATAGTCTCAAGTATTTGAGATCTTTTACAACCCTTTTTAATTTGCTCCAACTCCTTTCTCAGAGACACTATTTCGGCCTCGAGTTCTTCACAAGTCTCTCCTTTTTCTTTAAGATTTGCTTCCAAGAGATATTCTCTCCTTCTTATTTCCTCATTTTCCACTTTGAGAGAAATGATTTTGTTCCGTAGTTTCTCATTTTCTTCATTGGTGCTTATTAACAGTTCATCTACATTTCCTTCCAGCCGTGAGTCATCATCATCTATGAGTGCCATGAATAATGTTTCTTGGCTTTCATCATGATCACTTTCCTCATCTGATTTCTTTTTTATGACCATAAAATCATCCTCATCAGACTCATCTTGCTTGGAGAAGAAGTTTTTCTTATTGAACCCTTTCTCTTTGTGTGCCATTCTTTTAGAATTTCCTTCATCATCACTGTCATTTTTATGAGGACATTTTGCTGCATAATGTCCTATTTTACCACATTTAAAACAAATAAGAGGATGCCTACCTTTAAGCTTAGATCCTCTCTTCAGCTTTCGTACAAATTGAGCCAATTCGGATTCCACATCTGACTCGTCACTACAATCATTCCTTTCTTTCCCTTTCTTTGACATTGAGGCCTTGAATACTGCATCTTTGGAGTTTGGTCCACCTTTCCTCATTT
Source organism: Pinus taeda (assembly GCA_000404065.3). NCBI lineage: Eukaryota > Viridiplantae > Streptophyta > Pinopsida > Pinales > Pinaceae > Pinus > Pinus taeda. Next base: position 30,593 of record APFE031231096.1, read on the forward strand.
CATAGGCAGTGAGAATTCCATGCAGTTCATCCATTTTGATGGTATCTAGATCCTTTGCTTCTTCTATAGTGCTTATTTTGGAGTCAATTGTGTGTGGAAGAGACCTTAATACCTTTTGAACAATGGTAATTCCTTCCACATTTTCGGCCAATCCTTTTAGGGAATTTACCACTTCAGTTACTCAGAGGAGGTACGCTGCAATATCTTCTTCATCTTCCATCCTCAAACTTTCAAATTGTCTTCTGTGAGTTTGAAGCTTTGCCTTTTTGACTTTTGAGTCTCCATTTTACAGGCCAACTAGCTTCTCCCACATTTCTTTGGTAGAGGTACAGTGCATGATTTTTGTAAACTCGGAATCAGTGATTCCACTGGTGATGGAGTTCATGGCATTTGCATTTGTGATGTAGGTTTTCCTCTCATCTTGGTCTGTTGAAAGAGTGGAAGTATTTTTGTATTTATTTTGAACAAAATGCCAGACTTCATGTCCAAGGGACATTAAGTAGTAGGTCATTCTTTTCTTCCAGAAACCAAAGTTAGTGCCATCGAACAAAGCAGTTCTTCCTGATGCTTCATGATTTCTCATCATGGCTATGGATCCTTCTTCAAGCTATTAGGCTAGTATGAAGAAGCCTTCTTTGATACCAATTGTTGGAAATACTGAGACGGGGGGTGAATCAATATTTCTTATTATTTTTTTAATTGTTCTACTGATTGCCAAAACCATATATAGATATGTATGTATACACAGAACACAAAAATCAACAGCTGAAATTAATGCTTTTATTAAAACTCAAGACAGTGCAATGAAATAAATATAGTATAAGTATAAATCTGATTGTGAATAGTTGCCAAGCTCCAACTTGGACTTCAGTGAGGCTCCAACCTCCATAGCACCAACTCTGTTTTGTAGTGGTTCTGCACTTAGGAGCACCAACCCTAATAACTTCACTCCTGTTCAGTTCTGAGGCTCCAACCTCTTGGGCTCCAACCCGATCTTGGTATACACTAGTATGTTGTTGCAGTCTATTCAGCTGAGGCTCTCCCACCCCTACCCTCCTGCCTCTATTGCGTCTGCTGCCTCTACAGCCTCTGCTGCTTTTTCTACCTCTTTTGCCTCTGCTGCTTCTACTACCTCACCCTCTAGTTCTTCACCACAACAACAACACCAACAGTTCTCTGTTTTTACTGTTTTATACACTCTCATGCCTTTGTCCATTCATTTCTGCTTACTCGCTGGCTCTTTGGCTTCCTCCTCGCTCACTTGAGCTTCGGCTTCCTCAACACTTGCTTAACCTTTTGGCTTCCCTCCTCCATTTGCTTTAGCTTCCTCTACGCTCAAATTAACCAATGCTTCGCGAGACACGTTCAAGAGGAAGAGGGGCCGAATTACAATAGAAATGATGCTTATTGAAAAAATATCAGAGACGTCCCTTTTTTTCTTTTCAAGTGCACGAGCCGTGAACAATTATTTGTTTGTAATTTAGATGCCCGAGATCAATTCCAGAAATGAGTCGTTTCAACACACACACAC
>APFE031231101.1:0-41671 GCA_000404065.3 Pinus taeda
AAAGAGTGAGAGCAAAACCTAGACCTAATGCCTAGTGACCAAATTTTGCTTGAAGACTCACTGAAATGACAAAATTTGACCTTGACACTTCAAAATCACTTTGTAAGAGCATATTTGATCACTGGAGGAAGGTTGGAAAGACTGACACTAACAAGTTCTCACATTATTTTATGTATATTAGGTTGAATAGAGATCTATGGAATAAATTAAGAATTTTTTTATTTAATTTAAAATATAAAAGGAGAATATAAGTATTCTTATTCTTCTTTTTCATTTAATTTTTGAATTCTAACTTGTATCTAACTTTTTGTATATTCAAAAGTACTTCACTTTATGAATATATTTATATTATATTCAAAAGTGATTCATGAGTACTTTTCTCATTATGAATACTTCAATATTACCAAGGTTGATTATGAGTTGTCATCCATTATTTAGAATGGGAAGAATAAACATCTTTACCTCAACCAATACCAAGTAAACCACAAGGGATGATGCCATCTTTAACAATGTGATTGGTTCCTATAAAGTTTATTTTGAGAGGACATTTTTTGAGGCCCATTTTGACTCTCAAAGTTAAAATAATTATCCTCTCTAAAGTAGCATTTTGGGTCACCAAAATATTAGGCTATGACTATGGGATTATATATAAGATGGAAAAGGAAAATGTGGTGGTTGATGTTCTCTCTAAGAAGTATGATGATGAAGGGTCCATATTTACCTTATCATTTCTAATGCCTAGTTAGCTATATGATTTACAATAGGAATGGTCAATGGATGTCAAGATCATGAACAAGATCCATCAATAATAGGCCAACCGATAGGCACACCCAGGTTACACTTGGTAGATTGGTGAGGTCCATAATAAAGGTTTCCTCTTTCAGTTCAAAATTATTATTTGAATTCAACCCCTCTCCCATAGTGCATTATTAAGTTTCAAAAAACAAATGACCATAATAAGTGTTCATTATTTTAAGCATGACAAATGGACTCTACACCTTTCTAGTTGAATGTGATACTTTCTATTCACACAAATTGGAAAAAAATAAATTCCCCAAGAATCTTAAAAGCCTAACCCTTTCTTGAAACTATGTGGTATGAAATTTCTATGGATTTCATTGTAATTTTCAACCATTATAGTGAACACATATATAGAGATAAAATACTCAATCAAATGCATAAAGCATGGTGTTTTTTTGTGCATGATGCATGTGTTCTCTTTGCTATTTTTCTCTGTATGTAGAATAAACCTTCCACCCAATCCTTAATGGACCAACATAAGTGATTTTAGTATGCAATATCCAAACAATTAAATAGATTCCATTAAATCAAATACCATAGGAAAATACTATGGGTTATGAAATACCCAAGCTTATCATTTCTAATGAAGGGTCCATATTTACCTTATCATTTTTAATGACCAATTAGCGATATGGTTACAATAGGAATGCTCAATGGATGTCAAGATCATGAACAAGATCCATAAATAATATGCCAACCCATAAGCACACCTAGGTTACACTTGGTAGATTGATGAAGCCCACTATAAAGGTTAGATCTTTTTGTCTTTAGGTTTCTCTTTCAATTCCAAATTATTATTTTAATTCAGCCCCACTCCCATAGTTTATTATTGTAAATTTCAAAAAATAAATGATCAGTAAGTGTTAATTATTTTAAGAATGAGAAAGGGCCTCTACACCTTTGTGGTTGAATGTGATACTTTCCATTCACACAAGGTGGAAAAAAAAAATCTCCAAGAATCTTAAAGCCCTCACCCTTTCTTGATAATGGATTTCATTGTAACTTTCAACCTTTATAGTGAACGCATATATCAAGATAAAAATAGCAAAGCAAATGCATAAACCATGGTGTTTTTTGATCATGATGCACGTGTTTTATTTGCTATTTTTTTCTCATGTAGGGTACACCTTCCACCCAATCCTCTATGGACCAACATCTGTGATTTTAGTATGCAATATCCAAAATATTAAATAGATTCCTTTAAATCAAATACCATAGGAAAATACTATGGGTTATGAAATACCCTGGCTTGTAAACTAAGAATAGTGAACCAATGAATAACTGAATCAATGTTATCTTAACTACTTTATGACCAAGTTAAGATTAGACTAACATTCATTGCCGGGTTACAGAAATTAGGCAAAAAATAAATTAATGGTAGTTGTTTATCACTTTTCCAAATATGCTCATTTTTATTCTTTACAAAACCCATTTAAGACCTCCACAATAACATATTTCTTCATAAAAAATATTTATATACTATAATAATGCCTAAATCCATTATGATTTTACAATGATCCCACCTTCACTAGCAATTATGGCATAAGTTTTTTCAACTTTATGGTACCCAATGAAATATTAGCACTTCATATCACCCTCAATTTAATGTCCAAACAAAAGTAGTCAATAAATGTTTGGAATCTTGTTTACATTATTTTACTTCAAAATGGAATCCTAATGGATCTAGTGGTTACCCCAAGCAAAATTGTGGTATTATAATATATTATCAACAATTAAAGTACACTTTTTTGGCTCAAAAATTGCATGAAGAAATAAGCTTATCAGCTTCACTCTAACTTCCATTTTGACAAATAGAATCAAGTGTTCTTATGTGTATAACTCTATAAGAAAACTTCAAACAAGGAAAAGAGTCATGAGAAGTTAGCTCCTATATTTTATGGACCCTATACTATACTCAAACATGTAGTTTCAATGTATTCTAAAATAGATTTGCCTCATTAGGGGATTTTTGAGCTCTAAAATGGGCCTCCTAAGGAAAATGATAAAACAATAGTTAAAATAATAATATAAGAGTTATACGTTTTAAAGGAAAATAAGAAAAAACTAATTTTTGTTGTTATTTTTTTAGCTTATCTCATTAGAGATTTCCTCAAATGTTAGGTTTAGGCACCAATTGGATGTAGAATTAAGCGTCCAATGAATGCCCACTTTGCATACTTTTGAGTAGAGACACATCAGAAAAAAATAAATTGAAAAACCATGAAAGAAAACATGTTTCTTCCATGTATTTTCAATTTTCTTTTCATTGTGGGTCTACTCAAAAGTATGTAAAGTGGTTACTCGTTGGATTTGGAATTTAATTTTTCATCCATAAAGTGCCTACACTATACATTTGAGTAAGCCTATAATGAGATAAGCCACAAATACAACTTTAAAAAAAAAAAAGAGTTTTCTTCTTTCCTCTTCAAAATATTATCCCTTAGGGATGCCATCATCATATTGAATCTTATTTGTTCTTTTAAAGTTGATATTGTTAGTACATTTTTTGTTTTGAGGCCCATTTTTTACCTCAAAATTTTAAAATGTATCCGTTATTAATGCCACCCAGATTTTGATGTATCCTACTTAAAGTAGGTGCTTGGGTCCAATTGTAGATTTCAAACCAACCTTCCAAAATTAGATGAGAAGGGTTATGTTTGGGTGCATATTGAGACCATTTTGGACAAACAAAGTTTCATACTTTGTAGTATGCTACCTAGGAATTTTTGATCCTATGGAAGGATACACAACTTGAAGACGATACATGGAAACTAGGAAAGATTCTCCACTAATTTTTTCATCTTCAACCTTGAGGACAAGGTTTATTTGTTAGAGGGAGGGCATTTTAGTATGCAACTTAAATGATCCAGATGGATATTTGTGGAAACCCACCTATTCCACTTAGACCTCTAGTTGGTTTCATCAATTTCCTTGTTTATAGCAACATTCACTATTTTTAGTAGTTTTCCACGTCCTAAACTTATAGAGCAGTTTTGACCCCCTAAACAACATTCTTTTGAGGTCTGAAATAGGATTTTCTGCAAAAATTAATGTATTACTTGAAAAGATATTTCCAATGAGGTATAGTACGTTCCAAACAGAGATAATATGACCAAGTTATGACCTCAGGAAGTTGGTTGTCCAACTAACCCCAACGGGGCCCACAAACTCTTGGTGTTCCATCTCCTGGGGTTAGGGTTTTGGTTTTTTGGGGTTTTCCCTTATTATTCAATAATAAAAAGGCCCTTGAGCCTCATTGCAACATAATTCAAAGGCATGCAGCCACCACCTCTCTTCTCATAGATAAGCTACCATCACCTGAGCTAGTTTATTTCCATTTCTTTATGTAAGCATATTTTAGTTCTTCGATATTAATGAAATGAAGTTTTATTTCTACTGCATCTCTATGTTTATGTGTATATATGTATCTTGTTGTGTTTTTGCATAATCCTGGATCAATGGTATCAAAGTGGTCTTCTCTTTCTCTATTTTTTCTTTGCATGTGCCAAATGAGGTTAAGGTATAAGGAATTAGGGCTCGAATTGGTTGAACCTTTACAAGACCAGCCTAGCAAACCCCGATGACCTCCTGTGGCAAAAGAAAAGAAAGACAAGGGGGTACGAGATCCTTTAAAAATATTTCTTGAGGAAGCCCTCAAGTGACAAATGAACATGATGATGAATAACTTTGCCTAGATCCCTTAGTGACTACCCACAGGTGACACATCTTCATCCAACAACAACTCTAGAGGTGCCACTCCTTTTAAGGTACAAGATAATTTGGAATTCCCATATTTGAAGGCCATATAGATGTAGACATCATAGATAGATGGTTAAATCTATTGAAAGGATATTTTTCAGTTCATGACTTTTCCAATTGGGAAAAGATTACTTTTGTACTCCTCAAAGCCACCACACATGTCAAGGACTGGTGGGAAACCTACTTTGAATATAAGGATGAGAGGGGATCCTCACTCTTTTCATTTGCACCCACTTGGAATTATTTCCGAGATTCCATCAAGGAACAATATTACCCTTTCGAGAGCTACAAAGATAAATACATTAAGTGGACCATGTTGCTGCAAGGAAGGGACCAAGATGTGCCAGATTTCACAAATGTTTTCCATACCCTTCGCATGAAGCTGAGTGTTAAGGATTCTGAGTGGCATTTGGTACTCAAGTACCGTGACTGTCTACACAAGTACATCTAGGGAAAGATGGAGTTCCTAGACATCTCCTCTTTTGGTGTCACATATCGATATGTTGTCAAGATCGTGAAAATGTTTAAATGGAAGAAGTAAGATTTTGCATCTACAAATCCAAAGTATTCGAAAGGCACCCCCAAACTGAATAACAAAGGACAAATATAAGGCAATGCAACTGATGACAACCCATTGAATCTGCAAGCAAATAAAAACACCATGAAGACAAAGAAAGACATAGAGAAATGGCGAGAGTTCCATAAGAGCCCCACTCAAAACACAAGTGTCGATCCAAGCAGTCACTGGTGGCCAATCTAAAGGCTTCAAAATCAGATGCATGTTCTGATTTTGATTCAGAAACCAACAAGGGGAATGACAAAGGGAAACATATTATTGAAGAAGGATGAGCTTGAATATCTAGAAGAGGGGGAGCGATTCCTCCACTCATAGATGTGGGTGAAGTGTTCTCCTCTACAGTTCATTGTCGACAGTAGCAGCCAAAAAAACCTCATTTCAGTAGAGGTCATGAAGTGGTTGGGTGTACCAACCACACCACACCTGCAGTCATACACCATCGGGTGGCTTCACCAAGGGAGAGATCTTCACATTAGCCAATAGTGTCTCCTTCCCTACAACATCAAGCCCTTCATAGATGAGGTACTATGTGATGTTGCTCCTCTTAATGTTTGTGATGTATTATTAGGCCAGCCATACTTGTGGAAGCGACATGTTGTGTATGATTCCAGGCATCACACTAATATTATTACTTAGGGAAATAAATTTTACAAGATACCAAAGGTAGCATTGCCTACCGCCATTTCTTTGATCACTATGATGCAATGTAGTAAGATCATTTACCAAGCTAGGAAATTTGTTTTCCTTATGATTTGCCTTTAGGAAAAGAATAATATTATGGCCACGACCTCTAGATAGGGATCCTTTGCATAGCAGCAATAGATGGACAAGGTTGTGGGGGAGTACAAAGACATCTTCACCTCACCCATAGGGGCACCTCTACACTTTCAGGTCAAGCAGTCCATTGAATTGACCTGGGGTGTTCCACTACCTAATGGACTGATCTATTGATGCTCTATTATAGAGAATGATGAGATCAAGAGGTTGATTCAGGATTTGTTGCATAAAGGGCACATCAAAACAAGTTCATCACCCTATGGGATTCGAATCGTGTTGGTATAGAAGAAAGATGATACCTCAAAACATGGTATTAACTATCGACCGATGAACAAGATCATTTTTCATAATAGGTAGCCAATCCCACATATTGATGAACTTCTAGACCAACTTAAGGGGGGGAAATATTTCAACAATATTGACTTGAAGTCTGGTTATCACCAAGTACTAATCGAACCCTCCAATGTGGGGAAGACTACCTTCAAATCCAAGGAGGGCCTTTTTAAATGGTTGGTCATGCCTTCTAGGTTAACGAATACCCCCACAACCTTCATGAGGTTGATGGAAAACATCTTACGACCCTTCACCAACTCATTCTTGTTGGTTTATTTGGATGACATTCTGATCTTTAGCTAGAGTTGGGAAGAGGACCTCCACCATATTTGAGAGATCCTCCAAACCCTATAACAACACAAGTTGTGTAGCAGTTTGGAGAAATGCACTTTTTGTATGACTCAGGTTCAATATTTGAGGTACATCATTAATGAGCGGGGTGTGCGTGTGGACCCAACCAAGATACAAGTCATTTTGGATTGGCTAGCCCTAACCACTCTAATAGGGCTTTGTAGCTTTTTGGGTCTTGCCAACTTCTACCACAATTTTGTGTTGGGGTTCTCTCATATCATTTGGCCTTTGATTCAAGTCCACAAGGGAGAAGCGAAAGAAAATTCCTTTTGGTATGAATCCTAACATAATGCATTTTCTAAGTTGAAGCATCACCTCTTCTTTGCATCAATGCTCACATTGCCAGACATGTAGTAACCATTTGAGATCAAGACAAATGCCTCCGACTATGCTATTGGTGTAGCTCTTACTTAGCAAGGGTATCTAGTGGCATATCATAATGAGACACTTTCAGACACAATCTAAAAGTATACCACCTATGACAAAGAGATGTATTCCATTGTGAAACCCTCTCGACAATGGAATCATTACATTATGGGGAAGGAAACGATCATCCACACATACCACCAACCCTTGTAGTTCATACAAACACAAGGGAAGTTGCAAAAAAATCACCATCAGAAATGGTCCATATAGCTGCAATAGTTCCATTTGAACATTAAGTACAAGAATAACAGCACCAGCAATGTTGCAGACTGCCTCAACTGACCGTCAATCATGGTGTTGACCACTGTGCTTGACTCCTGTGGGCACGAGATTGTGGGTTGGCTGCATATTTACAAGAGAGATCCAGAATTTGGCAACATGTACCAGACACTCCTGTAAGGCAAGAAAGTTCCAAAATTTCACCTCCACAATGCACTATTCTGCCATCTGGGACACCTTTGTGTTCCTTCAAGTGAGCATGTGATGGAGGAGCATGAGCCTTGAAGACAAAGCCTTCAATTTTATTCAAAAAATCCAAAAAGGTTCATAGACAAAGGAGTGGGTTCCTTTAGTTATCAATTTACAAAGCTTTCTAGATAGGATTTGAGCTAGAATATAGCGATTTGAATGATTTTTTAATTAATTCAAGTAGTTTAGACTTAGTTGATATTCTCAAGGAGAATATCATGCAGAGTAGGTATTATCTAAAATTAGATAGATTCAATCCATTGATTGAGGATCTGATTGTTTATATTGTAATTGTATTTATGTAAGTTTTCAACTAGTGTAAAAGGATTTGGCTGGATTTGGCTAAGGAGGATTCGATTGAAAAAAATTGAAATATCTCTATGTCTCTGTGTATTATGCGCATGAATGGTTAAATCCCGAAGGTTTGAATTTCCTTTGAAATATCTCTAAGTGTGTTGTTTTCCAGTTCAGGCCTTTGAATTAGAGTTTTTGTAAAATTTGTGTTATCGTGCTTAAAACCTTCATTTCCTGTTTTTGGAAATAATATGTCTTTGTTTTAAGACCCCAGAGAATATAACTTAGAGACAGGATAAAGCAGCAGAAGCACTAAAACTTGGAGGAATGGAGAAAACCTGACCATTTCACACTAAACCTGGGAGAAGAGTGGAGATCATCTGATCAACAGATCCACAGATATAATAGTGATCACACTTAAATAAGTGCAAACGTTATTTCAAGAAATGGGCGCGATGAATTATTAAACTTAGTTAATACCTTAGTTAATCGCAACCGTCTACTGGAGGGAGGCAGCTCCAATGGCAATCGCCTGGCTAACATGCATGAGGTTTAATTTGGAAATCAGACGCAATGTGGTATGAATTATGGTTTAAACCATTGAAGTTTGGGTTGATCATAGTTGTTTGCTCTAAAGTGACAAGATCTGATGAATATCACGTCAAAAGATATACGGCCTTTAATCTAGATTTCGGACCCGAGAAATGAAAAACTACAACTTTATTTTCTTTCAGTTTCGTGGGGAAAATAGATATATGTGGAGCTATGCATGATGGGAGAAAGAACACATACAAGTTTAGTAAGGATGGTGTTATTCATACATTGCTACCTATGGAAGAAGATGATTCATCAAGAAATTTTGATCCAAAGGCTTTATTGCTAAGTAGAAAAGAATACCTGCAGCAGATTGAAGAGGATGAGGTAAATTTTGCATTGATTTGCAAACCCAAGGTAATAATGACTTCCACTAAAATTTTTGATTTACCAATTGAAATTCAAGAGATGCTGGAGAATGTGCATTGATTCAAGAGCCATCAACAAAATAATAATCAGATATATATTTCCTTTACCTAGAATTGAAGATTTGATGGATTGTTTGAGTGGAGCTAGATATTTTACAAAGCTCAATTTAAAAAGTGGTTATCATCAAATAAGAATTAGAGAAGGTGATGAATGGAAAATTTCTTTTAAAACAAATGAAGGATTATATGAATGGATGGTAATGCCTTTTGGACTATCAAATGCTCCTAGTACATTTATGAGGCTTATAAATGAAGTTTTGAAAGAATTTATTGGTAAATTTGTAATAGCAAATCTAGATGAAATATTAGTTTATAGAAGATCTATAGAGGAACATATGAGACATCCAAACTATGTCTTATAGAAGCTACAAACAGAAAAGTTACTATTAAATCTGAAGAAATGTTCATTCATGAAGGAAGAGTTGGTATATTTGGGCTTTGTTGTTTCTGCTGATGGATTAAAGATGCATCCACAGAAGATCAAGGCAATCATAAAGTGGCCTTCACCAAAAAGTGTTTGTGAGGTAAGAAGTTTTCATGGTCTTGCTAGTTTTTATAGGAAATTCATAAGGAATTTTAGTAAGATCAATCCTTCTATTATTGACACTATAAAGAAGGATAATTAGTAATTTAAGTGGATTACTAATGTAGGAAAGAACTTTCAACTGTTGAAAAGGAAGATCATTGAGAAACCTATTTTAAATTTGCTTGATTTTAATAAACCTTTCCAAGTGAAATGTGATGCTAGTGGAGAAGCTATTGGCGGCGTTTTAAGTCAGGGGGACAAACCTGCAGCCTATTTCAGTGAAAAACTGAATGAGTCAAAGAAGAAATATTCTTCTTATGATAAGGAGTTTTATGTAGTTGTATATTCATTAAAGAAGTGGAGTCATTACTTGATGTCTAAGGAGTTTATACTATATTCAAACAACCATGCATTGTAGTACATTATGAAACAACCAAAGCTTAGTCAGAAGCATGCAAAATTGGTAGAATATATTAAAAGTTTTAATTTTGTATTGAAGCATATAACTAACCAATCAAACAGAGTAGTAGATGCCTTAAGCAGAAAGAGTATCTTAGTTTAGGAAAGTCAAATTCAAGTGTTGGGTTTTGATTTTATTAAGGAGCTATATGAGAAAGATTTAGATTTTAAAGAGGCATTTGAAGCTTGTAAAAATCTTATTTTGTTAGACAAAAGTAAGTGGCTAGACATTTTCTTGCAAGAAGGATTGTTGTTTAAAAGAAATCAACTGTGCATACCAAATTGTTCCATGAGAGAGAATTTGATCAATGAGAAACATAGTGGTGGACTTGGAGGACATTTTGGTGCAGACAAGACTTAAGAGTAGGTGAGTCGGTTTTATTTTTGGCCGAAGATGAGATCTGAAGTGGAGAAGTATGTGAAGAATTGTAAAGTCTGTTAGTATGCAAAGGGAAGAAGCCAAAACACAGGTTTGTATGTTACATTACCTATTCAAGATAGACCTTGGGATAGGGTAGGTATGGATTTTATTTTGGGTTTACCAAAAACTCAAAGAGGTAATGATTCAATTTTCTAAAATGGCACATTTTATTCCATGCTATAAAACCAGTGATGCTACTCACATTGCTATGCTATTTTTCAAAGAGATTGTAAGGCTGCATGGGTTACGTATGAGCATTTTTTTAGACAGAGACAAAAAATTTGTTGGTAATTTCTGGAGGACATTGTGGAAGAAACTTGGTTCTAAACTGAGTTTTAGTTCAGCTTATGATCCTCAGACTGATGGATAGACTGAAGTTGTAAATAGAAGCTAGGGTAATCTTCTAAGAAGTCTTGCAGGTGAGCACCCAAAATAGTGGGATCAAGTTTTAGCACAAGCTGAATATGCTTATAATAACTCTCCTAACATGAGTATAGGGAAGAGTCCATTCCTTATAGTTTATGGAATGCATCCAAGAGGAGTGTCTGAATTAAGAGACTTGGGAAAAGCTAAGATGAGAAGTCCTAAGGGAGAATATTTTTGCTTCAGAGATTCAAGCAATACATGAACATGTAAAATAGTAGTTATAAGACAACAACATAAAGTACAAAAGCACAGTAGACTTGAAGAAGAGATAAGTTAATTTAGAAGTTGGAGATTTGGTTTTAGCAGACTTGAGGAAGGAAAGATTTCCAAAAAGGGAGTATAACAAGTTAAAATTTAAGAAAATTGGACCATGTAGAGTCTTGAGGAAATTTTCTACAAATGCATATGAAATTGAACTACCCCCTAATATTAGAATATCTCCAATTTTCAATGTTGCTGATTTGTACAGATATGAAAGTGGGAATGCAGAGGATACAACGGAAGATAAGTAAGAACAAGAGGTTGATTGGGTAAAAAAGTTACCTACAGCAAAGGAATTGCAGCTAGAGAAGATATTGGATAAGAAATTGTTTAAGAAGACAAAGGGACATGAGTATTTTTCGTATTTGGTCAAATGTAAGGATCGACCAATTGCTGATGCTACCTGGATGACACATGCCATGCTATAGAAGTTGGGCAATTTTGTAGAGGAGCTCATGGATAGGAGCCCATGAATAATTTTGTCCTTAGGAGTCTGATGTAGTAGCATGAGGTTTGAAGACAAAAGGCTTCGATTTTATTCCAAAAATCCAAAAAATGTTTATAGGCAAAGGAGTTGGATCCTTTAGTTGTCAATTTACAAAGCTTTCTAGATACAATCTGAGCTAGAATATAGGGATTTGAATGATTTTTTAATTAATTCAAGTAGTTTAGACTTAGTTGAGATTCTCAAGGAGAATATCATGTAGAGTAGGTATTATCTAGAATTAGACAGATTCAATCCATTGATTGAGGATCTGATTGTTTGTATTGTAATGGTATTTATCTAAGTTTTGAACTAGTGTAAAATGATTTGGCTGGATTTGGCTAAGGAGGATTCGATAGAAAAAAAATTGAAATATATTTGTGTTTCTGTGTATTCTGCGCATGAATGGTTAAATCGCAGAGGTTTGAATTTCCTTTGAAATATCTTTAAGTGTGTTGTTTTCTAGTTTGGGCCTTTGAATTAGAGTTTTTATCAAATCTATGTTATCACACTTTAAACATTCATTTCCTATGTTTTGAAATAATTTGGCTATGTTTTAAGACCCCAGAGAATATAACTTAGAGACAGGATAAAGTAGCAGAAGTGATAAAACTTGGTGGAACAGAGAAAACCTGATCATTTTGTGCTAAACCCAGGAGAAGAACAAAGATCATCCGATCAACAAATCCACAGATCTGTCGGTGGTCATATGTAAATAAGCACAAATGTTATTTCAAGAAACAGACATAATGAATTATTAAATTGAGTTAATACCTCAATTAATTGTGATCGTCCACTGGAGGGAGGCAGATTTGACGGCAATCACATGGTTAACATGCACGGGATTTAATTTGGAAATTGGATGCGATATGGTATGAATTGTTGTTTAATCTGTTGAAGTCTGGGTTGATCATAGCCATTCACTCTAAAGTGATGAGATCCAATGAATATCACATCAAAAAGTATACAGCCCTTAATCTAGATTTTGGACTTGAGAAATTAAAAACTGCAGCTTTGTTTTCTTTTGGTTCCGTGGGGAAAATAGAGATATGTGGAAAATGCGGATGCAATAGGTTTATGTGTCAGAGTCTTAATTCCTTTTGATTCTGTGGTAATTAAAGTTTTTTCCATAATTCGGGTAATTTAATAGTTGCAGCTATTTTCTGCACAATAACTAAAATTTAGCAGCGGATAACTGAAATCCAAAGGAAATTGAAGAGGAACTTCCACCTGCACTTGAGGAGATCATTTATGGATTTGAATGATTATCATTTACACCTGCACCCAGAACACCAGCGTGTCAAGATGATTTGATATGCACACTACATTCGCGTCATTGGACATTTCGGGGTGGAGAAAATAGTGGCAGTGATGTAGAAGTATTTTTATTGGTTGAACTTTCGAAATGATGTGGGGAAGTACATTAGATCCTACAATGCCTGTGCAATTGCCAAAACGACCATCAAGATGTAAGGCATATATATTCCTCTTCCTACTCCTATTTGACCTTGGGAATCCATCTCCATGGATTACATGTCGGGCTTTCCTTCTACTAAGCATGGTAAGGACTGCACTTTCATGGTTATTGATAGATTCTCTAAGATGGTCATTCTAGTGGCTTGCAAGAAGAGTATCACAATAGAAGCCACTGCTAAGCTCTTCTTGAATGAGTGTGGGTACACTTTGGGATCCCACAATCCATTATCAAAAATTAAGGATAACATGTTCCTAAGTATAATTTGGTCAAGTATCTGGTTGATGTTGGATACCAAGCTCACTAAGTCCATGACTTTCCACCCCAAAATTGATGGCCAAACATATCTCGTCAATAGGATGATTTTACACATTCTACACATGTACAACTCGAAGCATCCATGAACATGAGATGAAAGTCTCCCTTATGTCTAGCAAAGCTACAAAATAGCTCTCCATAACTCAATTAGACACATCCCCTTTCAAGTGGGATTAGAATTCCACCCACTATGTCCCATTAATGTGTTCATACCATTTTCAACTACTCAGACAGATTCGGCTCATGTCCAGTTTGAAGATGATAGGGCTAATGGATTCATTGAATGCATTCAACACATCTGTGAGTGGGTCCATGACATATTTGATAGAGCCAATGCTAAGTACAAGTAGTGACATGATTAGCATCAGGTGCCACATAAGTTCCACAATGGCAACAACGTTTGGCTACATTTGTAAAAGGAAAGCCTCATTATGCCCCATTGCAAGCTTCACTCGCCCTGATATGGTCCATACACCATCACCAAGGCTAGAGCGGATAATGCCTTCGAGCTCAACATTCAACCATTCATTGGCTTTCACCCAGTATTCAATGTGGACTACCTTCAGCCATACTTTCCATCATTGTTGGACACATCCAACATTGCAGAAAAACTCACATAAATGGAGTTAAACCTAGACTACATGGAACATACCACAACTGATCAGACCATGGACATGCAGATAAAAAGCACTCACCAATAGAGGATCTAGCTACATCAAGTTTTCAATGTGGGTCAACTCCTTCACCAGGGTAAGTGGTTCACCGGCGATTAGGTTTAATAGAAATTTCCTTACCTCATGGAGGCTTTGAATGTAATGGGGACCATTGCTTCCTAAGGATGGAGTACTGATCCAGGTGGATATTGGTGGCCACCCACTTATTCCACCTATACCTCTAGTTGGTTTCATTAGTTTCCTTATTTATAGCAGCATTCACTATTTTTAGCATTTTTTCAGGTCCTCAAATTCTGGAGCAGTTTTGACCCCCTAAACAACATTTTTTTGAGGTCAACAGTAGACCCATAGCCATAGTAGGGGTCTGTGGTGAATCCTATAATGCTCAGAGAGATCTTTACAATGAGCTATCATAAGTTCCTAACAAAGATAATATGACCAAGTTACGACCCCGGGAATTTGGCTACCCAACTAACCCTAACAGGGCCCACAAACTCTTGGAGTTCCATCTCTTGGGGTCAGTGTTTTGGTTGTTTAGGGTTTTTCCTTGTTGTTCAATAATAAAAAGGCCCTTGAACCTCATTGTAACATAGTACAAAGGCATTTAGCCACCACATCTCTTTTCAAAGATAAGCTACCATCGCCCGAGCTATTTTATTTCCATTTATGTATGTAAGAATATTTAAGTTCTTTGATATTAATGAAATGAAGTTTTATTTCTGCTACATCTCTATGTTTATGTGTATATATGTATCTTGTTGCATTCCTACATAAGTCTAGATCATTAAATCCCCTAGTGAGTATAATAGATTGTTGTTTAATTTATTGGGGATAATTTATAATAAGCAATGCCCCGTGAATTAATAGGTCATGAAGTTAGTAAATGTAATTTTCCAGATTAATCAATTCCTACTACATTAGTGGTTAAGGCCGCATTAATGGAGGTCAAGTAGGTGGTTATGGTTTTAGACAACCAGAAACTATATGATATATATTGTAGTAGAAGGAATGTAGTTGGTTATCAAGTGAATATTAATATTTTTGGGTTTATGTTCATGTTAGAGGTTTCCCCTTGAAGAGACAGATGGCCATCACATCAAGTTTTGAATATTTATAAAGGTTTTCTTAATATTGTTTGTCCTATATTCCAATTCTAATTATATGATATTTATGGTTATATTTCCTTCTATCTAGCTCTATCTATTTTTTGTCTATAACTATATTTTATGTAATTATTTTTTTGTATAAACTATTTCAGTTAATTAGGAACATTGTTCCCTCAAGAAGATTTATTGATTTCTATGTTTAGTAGGTTTCTAAGATATTTTTTTCTTAAATTTATATGCCATTTCTTACCCTCTAATTGACCTTACAAAACATATTTCTTTCATTGGTATGCTACAACACAAAAATATTTTTATGGCCTCATAGAATTCCTTCAACTCCTATGGTTACTACACCTAGTTTCACTTGCCTCTTCACTATTGAGTATGATTATTCTTGGTGGTCTTATTGCAATACTCTTACTACTTGATTTCCCTAATTCCCTTGAGAACTATAAGTTGAATGATAAGGAGAAATGCATGTCCACATATAATAAATAAATCTTAGTTACACCCCATGCTGTATATGAATTGAGTTAATTCTTTTTAGATGAAAATTTCTTCATTAAACTAAATGATATTATCCATAATCACTAATTTAGAAAGGGTACTATGATAAAGTAACAATAAAAGTGGATTTCTCAACTCTATTCCTATGATTTTCAACTCCTTTATAAAAAGTATAGGGAATTTTTTTTATGATGCCTTATTTTAATGTGATGAGGCACCTACATTTCACTCCATACTATCTAGCCAACTTTTTTAGGTACACTACCTCTTAACCAACTACATACAAGATCTCCTTAGAGTTCAATAGCAACAAGATATTCTTGAAGACAATAAATATTAACTTTGTAATATCATGAATGGTGTTAAAATATTTGAAAATGACATTCGTTTTACTTCAATATCACCCCTTATGACATAGTAAATTAAATTGAGACACGCCTCTCCCTCAATTGGTCATGTGGCTTTCCACAAACTTATCAAAATGTGTCCTCTAGTTTTTATTGGCCAAAGTTAAAGGTTATTGTTGAGCAATTTGTCATTAAATATGATCTTGCCAACATAACAAGGTGGAATTTTTTTTGTGTCCCTGCATTAGAGGAATTTTGAGGCCTAAAATGTGTCCCTTAAGGAATATTATCAAATAATAATCAAAATAATAAAATTATATTAGATTACATCATCAAATTTTATAGCGAAAAAAATAAAAATAAAAATAAAAAACTATTTTTTCAACTTCTCTCCTTATGGTTTTACTCAAATTTCGAGTGCGAGCACTCGTTGGATGCATAATTTAATTCACCATCCAATTATTTCCCAAGTTGCATACTTTCAGTGGACTCTCCTACACGAAAAATGAGAAATACATGAAAAAACATGAGTGCAATCATATTTTTCATATATTTCTCACTTTTCATGTAGCAGGGTCCATCGAAAGTATGCAACATGGGTACTCCTTGGATGAGGAATTAAATTTTGTGTCCAACAATTTATTGTGCTGAAAATTTGAGTAAAACCATAGGGAGATAAGTTGAAAACATGGGTTAAAAATTAGTTATTATTTTATTTTTATTTTTTTTACTCTAAAAATAGTGAATCATTCCCCTTAGTTGACTTCATCATGTTGAATCCTATTGGTTCTTCTAAATTTGATTTTAGATGTACACTTTTGTTTTGAGGCCCATATTAGACCTAAAAATTTCTCTAATGTCTTCTCCAGTGTAATTCTTGTTCCTTAACAAAAAGACGAAAAGTTGTATCTGTCGACATCACCACTAGACTACCACACTTTGAAGGAAGGATGCTATCATTGTAATGGTTGATTATTTAACTAAGTATGATCATTTCATTCCCTTAACTACACATTTTTAATCTCTTTTTGTTGTTGGTTTATTCATTAAGAATATATATAATATCCATTTTCCTCCTTACCATATCACATGTGATAGAGATATACAGGTTTCAACAAATTTTTGAAAACAAATTCCAAGTTATTAGGGGTGACTTTTTAATGAGTACTACATATCACTTTAAAACATATGGGAAAAAATTGGTGGCTAACAAGTTCTTAGAAGGTTACCTTATAATGTGCATTGAATATTAGCAACTAAAATGGGTGAAGTGGCTATATATTGCTAACTACTAGTACAATACGACATGCCACCCTTCTAAAAATGACCCCTTTAAGGAATTATATGGATATGGACCCCCATTAATGAAGTAATAAATCATTAAAAACATCAAAGTCCCTACTATTACTACAAATACTCTAAAAGAGATGCAAGACATCATTTCCATCATTAAGGATAACTTTCACATAGATATGAACTAAATGAAGTAGTCGTCATATTAGTATTGGTTAAAACACCAATGTGTAATGGTCAATAAGGTATTTTATTGGTCACAACCTTACAAGCAAGCTACTCTGTGAAAGTAGGGAAAGAAAAGCTCTAAACTCATTACTATGGGCCATATCAAGCACAAATGAAGTTTGGAGAGGTGGAATATGTAGTAGAAATCCAAAACAAGGGAAAATACCATGGTGTATTCCATTTTTCATTCCTAAAGATGAAGGTTGGTGAAGACATACTAACATAGATATATATTTCATTGATAAATAAGGAAGGAAAGTGGACCCTTTAACATGAAGGCATTTTGGAAGAGAAAGAGTGTGTCAAATTGCAAAGTACAAGATAAATCAAAATGGATTACATGAAGAGGAGGAAATATGGGATCCATAAGTGTTTTTGTCTAAGTATCCTAATTAGGCTTCATTAGCATGAAGCATGATTTTGAAGGAGCCAACAACCAGAAAAACCTTTCAATTTTCTTACCTTAAATATAACTATGTAGCTCACTTGGTTGAAGTAGTACTTTTATAATAAGTTGCCTTTGGTTTGAATCTTACTCTATGCATGTCACCCAAAGGTTTTGGGAGAAACATTTTTCTAGTAGTGAGGGCAAGATTTTTATCTAATCACAACAACCAGGTTAAGTATCAGGCTTATGTACATCAACAATTTTCCTTATAATTAGGATTTTGTAATAATCTTATATTTGAAAAAGGGGTAACTTAAGTATAATAAATTCCTAATAATTTATTTAGGAGTTTATCCTTTAGCTAATCTATTAGGGGTAAGCAAGTCCACCAATGATGGCTTTCTTATTTATTTTTAGTATTGTTTATTTTCCAACTTTTGTTGTAATAGTGACCACAATTTTTTACGAGATCATTGTATTTTACTTACCTACATTGTATGATTTTCCTGAATTTCCTCTTTGTCCATGTCAGCTAAGTATCCGAAAAAATTATATATCCTCCTCAAATAGTTCTTTCCCTTTTTCATCTTCTTGAAGTATTTTTTCAATTATTTTTCCATTTGTTCTTGCACCCTTTTCTTATCTATCTTGTAGAATCCTTTCATTGAAAAAATATTCCAATCCTATATTCATATTTACTTGAATCACTTCTTAAAAGAATAGTCTATTTGATACTTGTAGTCCACATCATTAGAAATGGTTCCTCATTATCTAATGTAATTTCCTTGTACTCTCTTGGGTGAGCTATTATGGCTGCAAAGACCTTCCTCGATTTCAACTCCTTGTTTCCATTGATCATCATAAAGTAGTTCATAAATTTCTAACATCTTGGCACTTGCTTCCATCATTTTTTCCTAACCCACACTAACACATGCATGTATGGGGATATGATATATGCAATTTTCATTGTGTCTCCAAACTCCATATAGGAATCACTTATAAGCGTACTTCCTTCTTAGCAACATAATATTTTTGTTATTGTTTTTCCCTTGCACACGATAGACCCTTTGGTTGTTGTCCATCTATAATGGCCCTTCCACTAAAATTTGGCACTACTTATCCTTTACATTAAAGATATTTTACTATGTTAACATTATTGGCTGACCCTTCTATGAAATATGTATTGTTTCTTGGATTATCCTTTTCATATCCTCTCTATGGTAAGTAAATGGGCATTTTCTTCTGTATTTTCATCATTAGTGGAGTTTTTGATATGTATACATGCTTCTAGGGCTTACTGTTGGAGGATGGAGATCCATATCCATGTTCAAATAAACTCGTGATTCCTATATATGTTCTCTTAGTCTAAGACCTTACATACGTCTCTATTATGTATTCTTCACAAAATCCTTCATGGAATCTTCTATAAATTCATTCTTGGATTCCTCTACAAAGTTTTTCCTCTATGTTAATCTATATTAGGATATCGATCCTCAAGATTTCCTTCTATTTTGCCTCTAAGTTTTGATGCTTCACCTTACAATTTCTTACTTTTTTCCACCACATTTTCTCCTCCTTTTAGTGGGGGGGCACACTAGAGGCAATTTTCCATTATTTGGGTTGTCTAACCACTCCTTTTCTTCATTGTTTAACACATCTTCCTTGGAAATTGTTCCTTTACATTTGTATCTCTTTCTCATCATTTTTTTGCACCATCATTATTTATCCATTATCTAAATGTCTAGTCATATGTCCTATATTGTGTTTAATGAGGAATTGAACTTGGTGCTCTATCTTATATGATACTCAATATCCTTTCTTATTGTCCACCATATTGAGCTTTATATGTCATGTCAAATATCCCTAATTTTTTAATCTAAAGCTCACTATATTCCAAATATATATCTAGATCTATCAAATCCAAACCCATTTCATTCAAGTTTTTTCCTCTTGTACTTAGTTAAGTTTCCCTTTTTATTGTCTTTTGTCTATAGCTTCCCTTTTTTTCTTTTGTCTATATCATTTTGATACATCTTCTTTTACTTAAGGGAGCTTCCCAAGCAATATCTTGAATTCAAACATCCAACCCCCAAATCAACTTGTTCAAGGTTCATTTATTAGCCATTGAGTTCCCAAAAAATGACCTAAATTTTTTTGGGAAACTTAACAATCTATTGAGAATATACCTATATTGAAAATGTGGGGGGAGGGGGGTGAATTAGTATAAGACAACTTTTACTTATTTAAACATTCATAAGCCATAAGAAACCAATTGCATATGAAAAAAATGGAACACAAGATTTACGTGGAAACTCTTTCGGGAGAAGACCATAAAATTTCATTTTAGAATTCTTGGTAGGCACCAAACTACGAGATACACCAATCCGCGTTGCTACAATTATTTATAGGCACCAACCTATTGGAGAGACCAATCGCGACCACTATAAATATTCATAGGAACCAACCTACTAGAGATACCAATCCCCACCACTATAAATATTGATAATAACCAACCTATTAGAGAAACCAATCCCCACGACTGAAAATATTCATTGGCACCAACCTAGTGGAGATACCAATCCCCAATAATATAAATATTTGTATGCACCAACCTACTAGAGATACTAATCCATGCTTTTGCAAATACTCATAGGCATGAACCTATAGAGAAACTAATCCACGCTACTATAAATATTCATAGGAGCCAACCTACTTCATTAATTATACTTGTTACTTCTACCTTCACCAGGTCTACTTACTTGTTTTCCTTTGCTAGATTAGCTTCTCCCAAACTTGTTTTCTTGGGCCTCTTCCCCAAGGAAGAACTAGTTTAACATGCCATGTATTCAATTTTTCATATTGGATCATGAAATTTTTACTTGAGGCATGTATGTATGTTTCCTAAGATCTCTAAGAATTTCATAGTATAAAAATCCTAGAAGATAAGTTATAATAAAAATTCTAAGGTGAACTATTTGAAACTAATTTTAGCATCATTTTGAAACCATAACTTCCACATGGTATATCTCCAAAAATATAGTGAACCAAAGTTTGAAATTTTTACCTGAGGTACTTGTATGTGTCTCCACAAGTATCCAAAAGTTTCACAATCTAAAACATCACAAAAAATAATTAAAAAAAATAAAAAATGCCAAACAAGCCTCTTTCAAGCTTATTTCAAGACTATTCAAAAACCCTAAATTTGTGAGGGCATATCTCTAAATTATAGTGAACCAAAGTCTGAAATTTTTACCATAAGCACCTACACATCTCACCTTTTCCTCTTCATTATTTCATAATATGAACATGTCAGAAAATAAGTTGTATCTAAAATTCTCAACTAACTTGTCTGATGCATATTTCAAGAGCATTCAAAAACCCTAACTTCCTTATGGCATATCCTCAAAATTGTAGTGAACCAAAGTTTCAAACTTGTATCACAGGTACCTAGACATCTTACATATATTTGATCAATATTTTGTATTCTAAAACATCTCATAAAGTAAGTTATAGTGAAAATCCCAATATGCTTCGTTCACTCCATTAGTCACATTTTTCTCCACCTTTAAAACCCTAAGAATCTTCCTGGGCTTCTATTGTGCAATTGATATATCTTCTTGCTTAGATGGTCTTTGAATGCACTAATATATCCTTTATTTGTAGTGTTTATATGTTCACTTATGGGGCCAACTTATAAAACTAGTTCGGCTAACCTGTACTTTTTGGTTGGGTCGACCTATCAAAATACTTCATATCTCCTCATTCCTATGGAGTTAGAGGGAATGCCATATACTTTTGGAAAGGTATCAAAATAATATTTTCAATCATATATCCTATGCTCCCATTTGAGTTAGATATTTAGAATAAAAATGTCTTCAAATATAGGATATCCAAACTAGGCATCGAAAAAATTGACTATCCAAACATTATTTGTAACAATCTTCATCTTGTAATCTTTATCGTCGACATCTATAATATTCCTTGTATTTGACATAAATGACAACAATATTTCCATCAATCAACATATTGGACATGCTTGACCATTAAGGAACCACTTAACATTAAGAGTAAATGCATTATTGACCAAAGAACAACAACTAAATTATCACATCTAAAAACAACTTAACATGTTGATGTTATCTATTTTCTAAGTCAAGCAATCGTCTAGTGCATATCTATAAAAAGAAATCAGATAATATAAATGAACATATCAACATCATTGAACAACTAGATTTATAATGGAATCATTGAGACTAATTTGGGACAAATGCACTCTAAAACAATGTATTTATTAGCTAAATCAATACATCACATCAACATTATCTATATATCTAGTGAAATCACTTAAGTAAATATCATATCCTCAACCATTAACCCCAAATGTGAACCTTACATGAAGATAACAAAACTCACCTAAAACCAATAAAATTTAACCTACATTAAATGTCCCTTAATTCAATCTAACTATGATATCTCTTAGAGCATTAAGAAGTCAAATTTACAACAAATATTTCTCCATTCTTGAAGCTTATTGCACTTTGACTATTACATAATTTTTACATTTTATGGCAGTCAATTGTAATCACAAAATTGGAAAAACCCATGCAATATTTTTATATATTAAAAATTAAGATAAAAAATAATGCAATCCAAGGAAATATGAAGCATTTAAATATCGTGTTCATATTTAAAATTACAGTAATGTACAAGTGACAAGAGGGTGAAGAAAATAAAATCTCACTCATATACAAGTGACAAGAAGATGGAGAGAATAAAATCTCATTCATATACAAGTGACAAAAAGAGAGACACAATGAAGTCTATGAGGATCCATTAATAACCCTTCAATGAATTGTTCATCATTCTTAATGCACTTTGATCACTACATTAAAAGTGCATAACTAAATTATTATTCTAATACCTACAATATACATGATGTGTTGATGCATATGGTACATGATATAACAACCAAAATTACACTCATACTCTAACAATCTAGTAGAATGCACCTTCTCTAAAATAACTCCCATCATTATGATATAATTGATCTTTAATTTTATCTATATTATAAGAAATATATTGAATAAAAATAATAATAATTAAAAAAAAAACGAATTTTATTTTATATTTATATAACAAAATTATATAAATATTAAAAAAAAAACTACTCCGGATGATAAATAAATAGGATAAACATGGCATGATGAATGGAACGAAGGAAATTAACAGACAAATAGATGAAAAAGGAAAGAAAACATTTCTAAAATGAGAATATTGATTAAGGCAATGCAAATAACACAATTTAAATAAAAAATCATTAAAATTGATACAATTAAACACAAAGGAATAAATATTGAGTAAGGCAATGCAAATAACACATAATTTAAATGAAAAATCATTTAAATTCATAGAAATAAACACACAGATGTGTTGTTATTTTTCTCTTGAAAAGATGTATGGTATTATTTTTGTCTTAAATGGATGTATTGAAAAGATGTATGGTATTATTTTTGTCTTAAATGGATGTATTGTATTTTCTCGTGAGGAAAAGATGATGTAAGAACATTCACTAAAATTCGTATTATGATTGTGAACGAGATATACATAATCAAGCAACGCCATTGAGATGTGAGATGCGTGTCCTGTTTGGAGAAAGCGTTTTAAGAAAATGACACAAATAATGGGAGGAAGGCTCAGGGTGACATCTATGAAGAGACATTAAGGGAGTTAGAAGAGTCAGTGAGTTACTTAAAAGGTGGGTATTGTGGAGGAATGTAGAAGGATCTATTCAAGAAGTGATAAGATGTAGACATTGGGTTTAGTTTTCTATTGTGGAGGAATGCAATGCAGAAGGATCTATTTATGAATTCATCAGATGTATACATTGGGTTTAATTTTTCTGATTTAAGATTTAAATGTTATAAACAAAAGGTTGAGGACGGGAGGCATGTAGATGAGTAATTATCAAAATTATTTTAACGAATGTTTGAATTTTATTGATAATTTGATTCGTTTTCATCTGACTTTTCATTTTCATTAAAAAGAGAAAATATTATTAGAGTACTTTGAAGAATGATTAAAGTGTATTGATTAGAAAAACGAGATGAAAAAGAAGAGAGAGTGAACAGAACCATCGTTATATTGATTGTCTAAAAATATTCCAAAATCAAACCAACAAAAATGAGGGTAGGCGTTATGTTATTTATCATATGAATATATAAAGGTATATTATGTGATTGTTAATGTCTACCATTATCTAGGAACGTGACTGCTGGAATGAGATGCCGGTGGAGAATAGAGAATATAATATATCATTTTTTCTAAAAATATTCCAAAATCAAACCAACAAAAATGAGGCTAGGCGTTATGTTATTTATCATATGAATATATAAAGGTATATTATGTGATTGTTAATGTCTACCATTATCTAGGAACGTGACTGCTGGAAGGAGATGCCGGTGGAGAATAGAGAATATAATATAACATTTTTTCTAAAAATATTCCAAAATCAAACCAACAAAAATGAGGGTAGGCGTTATGTTATTTATCATATGAATATATAAAGGTATATTATGTGATTTTTAATGTCTACCATTATCTAGGAACGTGACTGCTGGAATGAGATGCCGGTGGAGAATAGAGAATATAATATATCATTTTTTCTAAAAATATTCCAAAATCAAACCAACAAAAATGAGGGTAGGCGTTCTGTTATTTATCATATGAATATATAAAGGTATATTATGTGATTGTTAATGTCTACCATTATCTAGGAACGTGACTGCTGGAATGAGATGCCGGTGGAGAATAGAGAATATAATATATCATTTTTTCTAAAAATATTCCAAATCAAACCAACAAAAATGAGGGTAGGCGTTATGTTATTTATCATATGAATATATAAAGGTATATTATGTGATTGTTAATGTCTACCATTATCTAGGAACGTGACTGCTGGAATGAGATGCCGGTGGAGAATAGAGAATATAATATATCATTTTTTCTAAAAATATTCCAAAATCAAACCAACAAAAATGAGGGTAGGCGTTCTGTTATTTATCATATGAATATATAAAGGTATATTATGTGATTGTTAATGTCTACCATTATCTAGGAACGTGACTGCTGGAATGAGATGCCGGTGGAGAATAGAGAATATAATATATCATTTTTTCTAAAAATATTCTAAAATCAAACCAACAAAAATGAGGGTAACATCCAGGGATGGAATTTGACGGGCATTTTGCTCGTCACAAGGTTTTTTGCAAGTATTTGATGGCTGGAATTTGTCATTGCCCGTTGCAAGTATTTGATGGCTGGAATTTGTCATTGCCCGTTTTGAGTGACGTGCCTGGAAGAGTGAAAGACGGATTTTTGAGGTTTGGAACTTTTTCCAAAAAGTTTTTAGGCACCAAAAGTTCTCACGCGGCAAGTTTTTTCATATAGCAAGTTATTTTTTGGGTTAAGTTTTTTTAATTGAAAATATGCTAAATTCTAATTAGCGTTGGTATAGTTACAAGTTACGCCCCTTTATTTTTCATACTGCAGGGTAGAAAATATCCTAAATTCTAATAAGCGATCAGCCACCGTGACCAATAAACATATTAAATTACGGATCGCATTATCTGGAATCAGAGTAGAGTAGGAACGGTAACTTTCCACATGGTATATAGAATCACAATCCACCTTTCTTTCTGCTACTTTTACATAATGTACACCGCCTTGGTTTTATAGAAAATTTGCAAATCAAAGCCAATGTGAAAGCCTGGTTAATATTGTTGGTGGCTGGCTTCATCCTTAAATTGCACACAGGCCCAGAAGAGCTTTGCGTTGTCTACTTCCTTCACACTTTCTCTCAAGGCATATGCCCATTCAAACTTACTTTGCACGCCCAGTTCAAGATTGACTCCAAGGAAACTGGCAGGAAAGTGCAAATTTGCGCTTCAGGTTAGTGATTGATTTTTTTTTTCTTCAAACAGTGTGGGTCTGATTGCTGCTACCTTTTAATTTTTGATTTAATAAGTAATTTAATTTTTTATTTAACAAGAGATTTATATGTGTAACTGCTCACAGCGCTTTAAATGATAATTTAAATATATGAAATGGATAACCATCAATCTTTTTACCTTAGACTGATTATATATTTTAAATGAGCAAATTTCAAATGTTCTAACACTTTTTATTAAAACCTCCACAATTGAGTTTTTACAAATTTTGGTTTTTTTCCTTACGACAAATATATGAAAATTTTCAACATAATTATTTATTGAATGGTAATTTTTTAATCAAAACTTTATTAGTAAAGGGTTAATTTATTATGAGAACATCACTCTTGAAGGGCAAAATTTTTAATATAACGTTTCTTGACGGGAAGCATAAAGACCTAAAACGTAAAAAAAAAATTGTATGACAGGTAAAGAGAAATCCAAATTCCTACCCTGGTAACACCTGACCAGGGAGTTCTGTTATTTATCATATAAAGGTATATTCTGTGATTCTTAATGTCTACCATTATCTAGGAACGTGACTGCTGGAATGAGATGCAGGTGGAGAGTACAGAATATAATATAGTGAATATGGGTGAGATTATTGGTAAATTAATTTCAAATATTAAAATGTTAGAGCTTAGAATTGGTGAATATGGGTGAGATTATTTGGAAATTAATTTTAAATATTATAATTTGGAGCTCAGAATGGGTGATGTAATTTTATTGTTTATGGTTTCTTCTATCATAGATGGTTTTTTTGTTTTTTTTGTTGTTTTCCGTTTTTTTAAACTAATGATTATGTTTTTTTTTGTTGTTTTCAGTTTTTTTTAAACTAATGATTACTTTATTATTTATCTTAACTAATGATTAATTTATTATTTATCTTATTTTATTGTGATATTTTGTATTCTTTAAAATAAGCCAATTTAATTCTAGTATTATGACATATTTGTCTATGCAACATGATTATTTACCTTTAACAAGTAGATGTTGTTCCTGTACATCGTAAACCATATTTAAGGAAGATATCACGGTTCTTTCTAGCGTCAATCTTATGGAGAGTTAAAAAAGGTATGGCCGTATGCATCAATCGTGAACTTGAGGTCCTTACCGACTCCACCATTAAAAGAGTCAATAATCATGATTGGGAACTCATGAGTACTTGCACTCAAATTCATCCCAAGAATGGGCTTCCCCGATTTGGATAAACGCCAATATAATTGCAGTGGTCGGCGTAGTGCACGTAACAATCTTAAGCCACTATAGAATAATTGGGGTCCAGTGCCTAGTGTCCCATGCGGGAATGCCTTTTCGAACTGAGCAAAGATTGATTAGAGGTTATTAAGATTTAACAGAAGTGGGACCGCCTTTCACAATGGATCATTAATTAATGAAGGAATATTGAGGCCAACTGGTTTACACCGTTCCTTCGTATTTGTGGGTCTCGCCCGCTATAAATCAACCTCAACCCGCTGCCAGATGTGTGACAGACGAGAACACCAGCGAACAAAAGTTCACGCATTGTGGTCGAATTCGTTTTTCCAGGTTGTAGCCCTTCACTGGGAATCTTGATTGGGAAGAAATTCATTGAGGGTAGTCTTATGATCGGAGTTGCAATGAACGCTACCGTGCAGAGCTGTGTAGAATTGATGAAGACAACTTCTAACGGAGCATGGCAGGGCGATAACCCCATGGATTTTTCATTGTCACTGCTCATAGTGCAGATCTGTATTGTGCTGCTTGTCACCAGGACGCTGGCTTTTCTGCTCAAGCCGTTGAGACAACCTCGTGTCATAGCAGAAATCATTGTAAGCCCCCAGTTAATATATGTTAGTGCGTAGTACTCATGTATATATTTCAAACTCCGATGATCCACTTCGCCAGCTTACCTATGCGCAGTTTAGCTTATTCATCTTGTCTTGATAAGCCTGGTAGTTGCTTGATAAATTTACAGGTTGATTAAAATACGACCATATAAATTTACAATAGAGAGTAGCTTGATTCCATTATTTTTAACATATTTATTTCATAACTTTTGGTTTCTACAACCGTTATAACTTTCCACCACCTTTAAAACATCATCCAAGATATTTCGTGATGCAAGTTTGCAGGGAGAGTATATGGAGAATATCGACCAAAAAAATTGTCGTGATGGATAACGCTATCTTTTTTTATTTATTATTTACAGATTCATGACTTTAGTGTGTTGGTTGTTATCAATCCAGGGTGGAATTATTCTTGGCCCATCTCTTCTGGGGCGCAGCGAAGTTTACATGCGCACTGTTTTCCCAAAGAACAGCACTCATGTCCTCGAAACTGTTGCAAATATCGGCCTTCTATTCTTTTTGTTTTCAGTTGGGCTGGAACTAGATTTACAGGCAATTAAGCGAAGTGGAAGGAAGGCCTTGGCAATTGCAGCAGCTGGAATTACCTTACCGTTTGTGGCTGGTATTGGGGTTGCTTATGTGCTCAGGGCAACGATTTCGAAGGGTGTGGGCTATCAACAGTTCCTCCTCTTCATGGGTGTATCGATGTCTATCACTGCATTCCCGGTACTTGCTAGGATACTTGCAGAGCTCAAGCTTCTCACCACCGATGTGGGACAGATGGCCATGGCTGCAGCTGCTGTGAATGACGTGGTTGCTTGGGTTCTTCTGGCCGTTGCCGTTGCCCTTTCGGGAACAGACAAGAATCCGGTCATATCAGTCTATGTTCTGCTCTGTGGCTTAGCATTTGTTATTTTCATGATGGTGGCTGTGAAGCCGGCCATGGCCTGGATTGGCCATCGTTCATCTGACAACCAACCGGTGAGCGAAGAATGCGTTTGCTTTACACTTGTGGGAGTGCTAGCAGCTGGATTGGCAACGGATGTAATTGGGATACACTCAATCTTCGGAGCTTTTGTGTTTGGTTTGACGATTCCCAAAGACGGCCCATTCGCAGGGATGCTTATTGAAAAGATTGAAGACTTTGTGTCTGTCTTGCTGCTGCCATTGTATTTTGCCTCCAGTGGTTTGAAGACTAATGTCGCAGCGATTCACGGAAGCACGGCTCCGGGTTTGCTTGTTTTGGTTATGATGACCGCCAGTGCTGGGAAGATTCTGGGTACGTTTTTTGTCGCCATTGCCCACAAAGCGCCCTGTCGAGAAGCAATGACTCTAGGATTCTTGATGAACACCAAAGGATTGGTTGAGTTGATTGTCCTCAACATCGGAAAGGATAGGAAGGTAAAACCCAAATTTCAAAAATCATCAAGTTTAATTTGAATAGCTCATTTAGATTTATCTGCATGTTTAATTTTGTTTTGCCAGGTTCTGAATGATGAAGTATTTGCGATCTTGGTGCTCATGGCTCTGTTCACAACATTCATCACCACCCCTTTAGTAACGGCTACATACAAGCCAGCGAGGAAGGAGGTTCCATACAAGCACAGAAAGATAGAGAGAGAGAAGCCAGAGGACGAGCTCAGAATCCTGGCTTGTCTGCACGCAACGACAAACATACCGGCGATGACAAACCTGGTAGAGACCTCCCGAGGGATTCGAAAGCCTTCCCTGCGTCTCTACATCATGCACCTGGTGGAGCTGTCAGAGAGGTCTTCTGCGATCATGATGGTTCATAAGGCCAGGAAAAACGGCCTCCCGTTCTGCAACCGCAACCGTTCTCAACAAGACCAGGTGGTCCTCGCTTTCGAGGCGAATGGACAGCTCAGCAAAGTAACAGTGAAACCAATGACCGCGATTTCTCCGATCCAGAACATGCACGAGGATATCTGCAACATTGCGGACCAGAAGCGGATCGCCATGATCATACTCCCCTTCCACGAATACCACCGAGTGGACGGCGTCCTAGAGTCTCTGAATCCGGGATTCGAAACAGTGAACCAGAGGGTATTGGAGCACGCACCATGCTCGGTGGGCATCCTGGTGGACTGGGGACAACTGGGGGGTCAATCCCAGCTGGTTCCTTCCAACGTTGACCATCACGTCGCGGTGCTCTTTTTCGGAGGACCGGATGACCGAGAAGCTCTGGTTTTCGGAAGAAGAATGGCGGAGCATCCCGGCATTAAGCTTACGGTAATAAGGTTCCTGAGCAGCACCGAGTTCGAACACACAGCCATCCACCTCACTGATTCGCGGCCTGCCGACAAGAGCGAGAGTCACCAGCAATCATACAAGTTTTCCGATGCAGAAATGAAGAGAGAGCAGGAAAAGGCATTGGACGAGGAAGCCTTGCGAGTTATTTCCAGTCGTAGCTGGAATTTCCGTGGGCAGAGTAGTGGCACTGATAACGTGGGCGAGTCGATTGTGTATGAAGTGCGTGAGCTCAGCGGTAACACGGTGGAGGCGGTGCTGGCAATCACAAATAGCAACAAATATTATATGTTTTTGGTGGGGAGGGGTCGTTTCCCATCATCTGTTGTTGGAGACTTGATGGATAGGACCGTAGAGTGTCCGGAGTTGGGTCCAATTGGGAATGTGGTGGCCTCTTCCGCCGTTTCCATCAGCGCATCAGTATTGGTGATTCAGCAACACGACGCCATTCATCGCGATGAGTTGGCTTCCCCAAGGACGTCTGCTCGGTCTCGTTGAGCGTGTGATACGCCATGTACTGATGTTTCATGTTATTTACAGTAGTTGAGATGGTTAATAATGTGCTACAGCTCTATGGAGAGAGGCCTGTACTTTGTCATAAAACTAATTGGAGCTTTAGCTTTGCTATTTTGGGTAAGGATTTATGTATTCATAGAAAATTGAAGCTTAACCGATTGTGATAAAAAAAAGGTCAAAGATTATGAGAATTTTCTTTAAAATTTATAAGGTAGGTATTTTCACTTTCGTTGGTCGGAAAGCAGTGTTTATGAATTAATAAAAATGCAGTTTTTTTGCAATTATTTGAAATAGCATTTTGGGAAAATTAAATAACATTTTTCCATTTATATATAATTATAATATATTATATATATATATATATATATATTTAAATATATATTTATTTTTAAATATAAATAAAATTTTAAAATAATATTTATTTAAAAAAAATTAAAAAACAATAATATTTTATAAAAAAAATTATATCAAATAATTTAATTTTTATAATATATACAATATTAATAATATATAATTAAAGTGCAAAAATTCTAAACATCTAAGTAATAGTTCTAATCATTCATCTAAAAATTATATCTCATAAACCCCAAACACTAATCTCACAAATCTCTCATCAAAATGCATTTCTTTATCTCATAAATCTTGAAAACTCGTCTTACAAATTACACACAAAATGCATTTATTTATCTTATATATTCCCAAGACTCATTTCACAAATCCCATATCAAAACACATTTATTTAGTGATCACTTTGGCAACTAAACTCAATGTATTTCTTTATTCCATAATTCCCCAAAACCTATGTTACAAATTCCATATTACTAGTATAGTCATATAGGTATCAATAAATAATAAACACCAAAACACACACTTTATCTTACATCTTTATTTTGCTATCATCATCATCATCATCATCCATAAAAAGAATATATATATATATAATGGAACAAGATTCTTAACTATGTAGATTTAACCCTACTTTACTATGGAGATTCATAATATGTAAATAGGTTTTGATACAATGTCATGGGTCAATATCATGGCTTATCAATACCACAAGTCCAAAAAACTATAACTCACAATTGTTCATATGACACTTTTTTTATTAACCAATTTTAAAATAGAAAAAGAGCATAACAACTTTTGAAATAAATCTCAACCTTTGATTTGTACATATCTATTAAGAATATTCTAGAATCCTTTATTGAGGTTAAATACCTACCATCCACTTAATAGTTATTGATCATCAAATTAAGATCATGGAAGTCTCATTCCAAAATAGACTTGACATAATAATTATTAATAATTAAATTAACCTTCTTAGAAAATAAACATCCCTATCAATATAGAGGTACATTTTTTTAATAATCACTTTTAAAAAGACTAAATTTAATCATGCTAACAAGAAAAAATAAAATAAAATAAAGAAATCGTATTTATTCCATTGAGCATAACTTCCTTCCATAAAATTCAACTTCCTTGAATATCTCTTTAAATTTTATTAAATAACTCCCCTTACCTGTAATATATCACCAATCTTAATATTGGGATTGCTATGTGGTGCTATGTTAATACATGTTGATGATTAATACCTTTTTTTCAAAAAAAGAAAAAACTCACTTACTTTCATTAAAAAGAAGTTGCATATACATAGGTTTTTCAATTGTTTTTACGGATTCACGGAATTGTCCCTTTTCACTTTTGCCTTTTCCTCATTTGGATCTAATATCTATCTCTACTAGCTTTCCTTTTTCTATCGCTATAATAGGATATACATCATGTCTTCAAAAAAAAAAAGATCTTGATCTTCAATGTGTCTCACTTAACTACAAAACAAAATTTTTAGAACTATAACTACATTTCAAAATACCAAAAAACTAAGTTATTAACAAAAATAATCTTAACATTCCTTTATATTATAATGTTTCGAGAGCGCTGAAATGTTCATTTTTCATAAACAAAGTACTTAATAAAGCTTGGTTTAGTGTTGCACACTTCTTTTGACAACAAATCTTCTACTTGATTTTGTTCTTTGTAGATGTGAGTGAAGGATATCCTTTTAAATACCTTAATTAGCAACCTAATCCTATCCATTCCATAAGTGAGCATTAGAGCCTCAAATTCATTTAACAAATTAGCCCATTCGATAATTAATTTAGAGTCTCCAAGGACATCGATCTCATTAATGAGAAGCCACTTAGTGGAAAAAAGGACTCCCCATAGAGCAATAAGCTATGCTCTATTATTTGAACCTATGCCATTATACTATCTAAAATGACAGTAATCTCTAGACTTTATTACAACATACATCCCACTCCCACATACCTCTAAAGTTGAGGCCCTATCATAAACACATCATATATCTGTAAAACTACATCTTCTTTCAGATAACTTCTCCTTTATAGAACCTATCTCCAGAAGTATGTCGAAATATTAAGGCATGTCACCCTCACATATGGCTCAATTTGGTCAAATATATATGCATTCCTAGTTCTACATAGCCTCACATGATATAGAAGGGCATAGCTTTGTATTCCTTAAACTCTAAGAACCATTGTATAAGACAATCCCCAATAGAGGACTTATCCCAAGTGGCTCGTAAATGAAGCAACTGAAAGACCCCAAACCAAATAGAAATTGCAAATGGACACAAAAGAAAGAGATGTTCCACATCTTCTACAGAATGGAAGAAAATAGTGCATCTACTTTGGCCATGGAAGTATATTTTATGCAAATTTTTTCATCTTAGAAGCTTATTATGGCCATCAACCAAATAAATCACTTCAATTTCTATTGAACATTCAATTTCCAAGACTTTTGGAACCACATGTAAATCAGATCCACGTTACGTCCGTGAGAGATGTGAGAGTATACCTCTTTGACCGATACTTGACATTTAGTAGTGCTTTTGTTCCATGACATCAAATCTGCCTTTGATGACAATATGATACTTTCTAAACTTAGTTGTAGAGCGTATTCTCCCCATTCAACAACTAATGAACCCGAAAGTCTAATTTACTTTGCCTCCCTCCATGAGTTCGAAACTGAATTTGGGCCACGATCCATACATATAATATATATATATATATATTATATATATATATATATATATCTTTTCAAAAAGTAGAGGCCTTTATTATGAAGTTGATATAGCAAAGGAAATGATAAAGAATGGTTCCCTACCAAACCTTTAATTGTGGCTAATCCAATCTCCAACCTCATCCTCGAGCCCACCTCTCATCTCAAATTTCCAAGAATCCAATGTTTGTTCTACATCATACTTCTCTAGGAAGCAAAAGCCTCATTTGTCTCTTGTGTCCCTTCTCTAATCCAAGTAATAAACTCTTTGTTCTTGATATATTTGTATTTTATAATCTGCTTCCATAAACCTTCCATTCAACTCCCTCCACATATTCTTTGACAACAAAACCATATTAAAACTTTCTAAGTCAATTATGCCCCATCCACCTGATTCCGTCCATTGCGACAAGTCCCCAAAGTGAACTAAGTGGATTTTCCCAGAGTTAACTAGACCATCCCAGGTCTCTTTCAATAACTTGTATATATGCATCCAATAAGTGGAAATGTTTTGAATCATTGATCTGATCATAACTAGTATACCCCCAAAGATAACCATCTATGAGACCATAATGATTTCAAATTTCTTAATGATCCATACCCAGTCCTTATTCTCATAATTTTTCGGTATATTGAAGAACCCCATATATCATAAACCTCCTTCCAAAGGCACCAACTAAACATAATTTTTTTTGGCAATCTCCAACATCAATGGATCCTGATGGTCAATCGAGATCAATGTAGGCTTACCCTTACTCATAATTGGGTCTGATGCTTCCCCAAAACTAGTCAGGATTTCATGAAAAGGGTTCAATTATGAAATAAAGGTTTTTCCAATTAGTAGAACATTGTTTATGAAAATCAGATGAGATAGAAAAATTATCCTTGACATCCTACAACTAGATATGATACCCCTTGAACATGCCTCCATAATTCTCCTACTTAATCCATCTATCATAATCAAAAATAGGAGAGGATATATGGAACATACCTATCTGAGACCTCTAGACAACTTGAATAATTATAGTGAAAGGTTGTTAATAATGACCACAAATTTCATTGACGAAATGCAATCCATGATCCATTCAACCATCAATACTTTGAAACTGATCTTATGAAGGGTCAGCTTAAGAAGTTCCCAAACCATACCGTCATAAGATTTAATTAGATATATATTCATGATACATGCCTCAATCTGATGAGGTTTAATTGAATTTATACATTCCTAGGTAATGGCGACAACATCATGAATCTATCTTTGTTCTAAGAAACCAAATTGTTCAGAAGAAATATGCTTAGACAACATTGGTTTTATTTTGTTAGCTATCAACTTGGAAATCATTTTGTAAAATGTATTAAAAAGAGAAATATGATAGAAATCATCAAAGGAAGAGGGATTCGATACCTTTGAAATTGTAGAATTGAGGCTTCTGTGATCCATGTCAAAATTACGAGAGATTCTTCAGCGTAAATCACATAAAATTTCATTTGCCAACGCGTTTCAAACCAACTAGTGTGGTTCATCGCCAGGAAAAGTTGAAGAAACAGATCTAGCTTAGCATGTTAGCCATTGGAGTCTCTGCTCAGACTATTTAATATGCTAAGCTAGATCTGTTTCTTCAACTTGTCTTGACGATGAACCACACTGGTTGGTTCGAAACGTGTCGGCAAATGAAATTTTATGTGATTTGCGTTGAAGAATCTCTCGTAACCTTTGAAATTATAGGTATGAAGGTAGAGTTTACTAAGCTCCAAATCAAACAAAGGAAACGAGATTGGTTGACCATTGTGATGAGCGTGAGTGTTGCAGCAAGGATGCTACAACTCTTGGGCTACTAGCTTTACTTATCAATTCGGGGTTTGTACAAACTTGGAGGTGACATTTCTATATGCACAAGAAGAAGTGAAGGTCCTTCTTGTTGTCACAGTTCATCTAGCGAGAGACCCCACAGGTTCCAAGCCATACTTCTATAGAGTCAGAAGAAGCTTGATTCTTTGATGGAAGAGGAGAAAGTCTATTCTAAGAGAGCTACTCAACTGCAGTAACGAAGAAAACAACATGTAATGCCAAATCACACCATATCTTAATTAACCATTTAAACAACTATGCTAAGAAGAATTGCTAAATCAATGCTAATCTAATGCTGCTATCTAAGTTACAAAATTAAAGAGCATCAAACCAAACTAATGTGTAAGCAAGGAAACTAAACTAAACCTGTTTTCACGTTTTTGGTTTTTTTGGTAAAATCAAGCATGCAAGGAGTCATGCAAGGAGTCACTGGAAGAGCAAGCAAAGATTGAAATCAGTGAAAGGAGGATGTAATGAAGCAGTAGTGCATGGGAACTATTGGATCAGTTGGATCAAAGAACAATATAAACGGAAGATGAGGGATGGAGATCATAATGCAGGAGATTAAGTGAATAGATGGACGAATAGGACTAACGGAAGATGAGCGATGGATATCTTATCCCAGGGGATTAAGTGAATAAATGGACGAATAAGATTAATGGGAGATGAATGGCAGAGATCTTATTGCGGGAGATGAAGTCAATAGACGGATGGGTCACATCAAGTCACATGTCGACAAGAGGGTGGAAAACATGCGAAATGATGGAGCAAGTTTTCGTAGGTGGTAAGAAATTTCTTGGGTGCCCTCAAAGTTGTACGATGTATTTCTAAATTTCACGTGATTAGCCTAAGTGAGTGACACATAGCATGGGAAAACCACTTTTCTCGCATGCTCTTGGTCAGATATTGGTCGTGCAAGAATTCACACGAGACTGCACAATAGCTGTTGGATCATGCGGGATTGATCAATGGTGGAGATCAGCCAAGCTATTTGGCAAGCGAGTGACGCAATAGCCATTATATCAAGTGAAACAGATTGACGGTGGAGATTGGAGTGCCTAAAGTCAAATGCTGAAATGAATATAGGTGGTAAGCAATATCGTGCATGCCCTAAGAGATATAAGCGGATTTCCTAAATTTTATGTGATTAGCCTAAGTGAGTGACACGTAGCATGAGAAAAACACTTTTCTCGCATGCTCTCGGGCATATATTGGCCATGTAAAAATGCATGCGAGATTGCATGATAACCGTTGGATCATGCGAGATTGATCAACGGTGGAGATCGTCCAATCTAGTTGGCAATTGGGTGATGCGATAGTTGTTAGATCGGGTGAGGCTGATCGATGGTGTAGATTCAGAGCACCTAAAGTCAAACGTTGAAATGAATATGCATGTGGTTGATGGTGATTGGCCAGGCTTATTGTGGATTGAACGGTAAAGAAATCTACGAACATAATTTGATTAAGATGTGATTTAATAGCTTCCATATATATTATGCATGGAGAAAGTGCTAAAGGAAATGAGAATAAGAGTGAGATCTTATTACAGAAAGAGAGTGATGGAAAAAGACAACGATAAAATGAACCAAGTACTGAATCAAGACGAAAAACTCCCAAAGCTCATGCAAGAAATAGAAATTTGTGTTTTTGGGTTGCTGAAGGGTCTCTTATTCAAGTCATGGTCCGAGATGGAGGAGGTGAGGCCGATACACTTGCTGAAAACCTTATGGTGATCCTTTTCTCCTTGCTAACCTACTAATTGAAAGAAGGCACAAATGGAAGCAAATTAAAACACAACCAATCTATGCTACATTGTTGTAATGGAAATGCAACTACTTAAGTAAATGAATGATTAAACCATGAACCTACACTAGCATACATGTACAATAAAGAGGAGCCTCAGCTTCTAGGATTGGGCCCTAACCCAAGAGTTCTAGCCCTCTGATTTAACTTAGTGCTGGCTCAATACAAAACTCATTCTTATTATTAAAAAATGGATTACATCAAAAACTGTCACAGGTCTTGCAGCTCGAAAATAAAGTAGAGATTTACAATCAAAAGTCCAAATCCTACTGAGGTCTTAGGCCTCTCTACTTATACATCTGAAGTTTCCAATGACTTCCTTAAAATTAGGGAGGCTCGGCTCCCGAACTCAAGATAAATTGGTGCTTTGACTTTCACTTGCTCGGCTGCCTTCTAGTCCTCATGATTTGGTTGTTTACACTCCGAGCTGATGGAGGAATATTCGAATGGAGGGGTAGTAAATGAGGAGGATTTAACTCCTATAATTCCTCTCCCTTGTCCCATTCGAGTTTTGACCAAGGTCTTTGCCAAAATTCCTTTCTTTTATCCTTTAATCCTGCATTAAATGCACATTAGACCATAAAGAAAAATATCCGACTCCAACTCATCTCATAAACAAAATATAATCAAAAGTATGAAATAAGTTGTGAGAATAGTTGGTTTGACTAAGCTAGGAGATGAATTAAGGCCCATATAATTACCCAATGATGAGGCTCGTCATCACCCCCCTACTGAAAGTGTTGCTCATCCTCTAAGAAACTTAGTCAATGTCCATTTCCTTCATGGCTCTAGTAGCCTCTTTGACATCCCATGCCTCTGTTGTGGTCTCTTCTTCTTGTTCATAGAAGCCTACTTTCCTTTCTACTTCTTCCCACTGCCTCTTTTCCTCTTCTTCTTCTCCCCCTTCTAGCATCCCAAGGAGTAGTGGGGGACTGAGTTTTAGGCCTATCTAATTGACCTTCAACCTTTGCATTGATTTCTTATACATAGGTTTCCTATTGAGTGCCTCTCTCAACCTTTGAGGGGAGTGATATTCTCTGATCTTGAAGCTTTGTGGCAGTGTGTTCCATCTCCTAACGTAGGCATGTATACTATCATCTTCTAGCAGCCTAAATATATCCTAAAAATGTGAAATTTCTTGCACTTGGGAAGCAAGATATCTAGGTGAAATTAGATTATGGTTGCTAATTAGGGCCATGGGATTTGATTGTTCAGCTCTAATTAAAAGAGGTTCATTTTACCCTCTGGCCAATATTATTTTCATCTTTGCAGCCCTTGAATCCTCATGGTTCATCCATTATTCCAAAGCCATTGATTGTAGATCTCCTAGCTTGGCATTAGGATCCCAAACATTCATGTTTGTGAGGACCTTGTTGTGCAAGTAAAATTCAGCTTTTTTTACCCTATCGTCTAGTGTACTTTGATCACAATGATCAATAAACTACATGTAGTCCTGCAATGGCATGGTACCCCTTTGTGCTAGTGTTATAATATGAAATTGCAGCCATTGTTCTCTGAGGTAAAGAGCATAGG
Source organism: Pinus taeda (assembly GCA_000404065.3). Classification (NCBI taxonomy): domain Eukaryota; kingdom Viridiplantae; phylum Streptophyta; class Pinopsida; order Pinales; family Pinaceae; genus Pinus; species Pinus taeda. The sequence goes on from APFE031231101.1 coordinate 38,582, forward strand.
ATTTAGCTGGAATCCTACACTGGATGGCCTCCAAGGAGAGGCTGGCCATACATGTTGACTATTTTTCCCTTTCCTGCAGCTGTCCCCTTAGCCATGCATTTTCCTTCTCAAGTTGATCTCTTATTATTGCTTCTCTGTCACTTAGTGTAGGTGAATCTTCAATCTCAATAGGGATTTTTGTTGATATTTGTGGCTTCCGTTGTTTGATTCTTGTGCTCTTCCTTGTTCTAAAATATAGAGGGGTTTGCCTTCTTCTTTTCCCTTTTTGCTTGATTGGGGTGCTAAGAGAAGTGAGGGCCGTTATAGACATTTTTGGGCACTTCAAACCCAATCATAAATTTCAATAAACTGAGGGCTCCTAAGTCCCTAAAAGTGTTGCTTAACTACCTAAATGAACAAGGTCAGCTAATTACATCATCTCCCAAAAGTTCTCCACTGAAACTGCTCATAAATGGTCAAAACTGGACCATACTGAAAGCTCAGTGCAGAGGGTACGATGCATATCACCTTCCTAGTGTACAAGGTGCGATGCATACTGAATTTCTCCTCTATAGGGTGCGATGGTTGGGAATGGACAAATGGCAGAGACAAAATGCGAGGTGGAAGATCATGGAATCTTCCAGAAGCTTCCCCTCTGACACTTGCCTCTCTGCTTTCGACCAGGGATGAGTAAGAGATCATAATTCTCCAAGTGGAAGCAGGAACTATCAGAGAGAGGACACTAATCAAGATCCCAGAAGATGACTCACCTCTCTATAATCATCTATATATGGATCCCTCATCACAGAGATCCAGAGGCTGGAATTTTGTATCTTATAGAGAAGTGTTGTTGGTTTTTTGGTGTACATTCACAGTGTTGGGTGATCTAAGCTTTGCTTGAGGTGAAGAAGAGCTTCCTAGCTGGAGGATGATGCTGGGTCAGAGCATAAGGTTGTAATCCTCTCGCTACTTTTCATCTTAATAAAGCTAATCTTGTTTTCTTCCATATTCTTGTGTATTTTTTTATATACGCATTTATATGGTTAACATACATCTAATCCTGTGTTATTTATAGATATAGATCCTTGTTTCTTCGATAGTACTATGTTGTTGTGATTCAACAGGTTCTCTTTGAAGCTGGGCAAATGAAGAAGAAGCAGAGAAGCTCTATCAAGGAGAGGAAATTAAGCGCAATACTCAAGTTCGTCTTCTTGGTTCTCCTATTGTCTATTTCCATAAAAGAAAACAACAGTAGACTTTACTTGTTTGTTTCTAAGATAGCCACCCATCTTAGTGGGAATAGCAGCATTCGAATGGACACTATTCCCAGTAACAAAATGGCGACTCCATTGTGGAAAGACTAGATTACTTGTTAGCCTATCTATCTTTCTTTCTCTTATAAACTTACATACGGACCCTAAAGTCAAGCTAGCTAGCCTTCGAACTACATTTTTTATAGAAAGGAAAAGTAGATCAATGTTGCTTGAGTCTATCTCCAGGTTTTGTTTATGAATTAAACAATAGATCTGCAAGCAATCTAATTTCCCTAAGTGGTAGCTCTAGTAACCTCTTTAGATCACCCCTGTGTTTTACATACACTGATCTTTACTTACTCGGCCTAAACACCTGAACTGGATTTCAAACTGTGAGTAAAAACCTATTTGAAGTCTCGCACTGGTACCATCGCACCCTTCCTTCAAGGAATTCTGTATGCATCGCACTTCCCGAGTGTAGTATGTGCGTTGCATACTGGTTTCACTGTGTAACAGGTGCGATGGATAGGGAGGGTTAACTTTACCCTCAGACTGTGGTTTTTTCTCACTGTTTTCAATCCTACTCAAGAGTTTTGTTGTTTGTAGTCAATGTCTATGAAAAACCCCTTCTCTTGCATTATTCTGCCTCCTTAGTGCAAAGAACTGTAAATGTTTTTATGTATTGTGCGTCATTTTCAGTTCTCTTATGCAAAAAAGTAGCATAGTCGAACTGTCATCTCTAGACCTAAAAGTGTCGTAGATGTCGTTTTTAGTTTTAGAAAACAATCCCATTGTTCTTGATAGTCGATGATAAAATTACTATTGCATAGGATTTGAATTAGTAGTTTTAAAGTGTCGAAAAACAATTTCCATTTCAAAATCGCAAAGTGTCTCTCTTGCTTTCACTTCATTTTGAAAAAGAATTTCGTTGAGTATTGTCACTTTAAAATTAATTCATATTTTCACATAGCTTTCTTAACGTCATTCACACATTAAGAACGTTGAAAACAAATACATGCATGTGCATTTGCATTTTGATTACTTGGCTTGATTTAGGACTGTGCATTTAGCGTGTGCTCTGTTCTCTGTGAAGAAAAGATCCTTGACTTTCTTCCCTTAGTAGCTAGGATTTTCATTGCTGGAAGAAGATTAAACGTTTGTTTATCATCTTAGACTACATTTTAGGAATTATATACACATCACATGGTGAACATAAAAGGAAAATTTTTAAGCAATACCAACTTAAAATAAATTCAATGAATCTAACAACAGTTTGGAACTTAACGCACAACCTCTAGAGGTCTAGGCTAGAGACGTATTTTGGCGTCGTAAAACCTGGTAACTGTTGCTTTTAGTGTTGGTTGTGTGATTCCTCCGCTCTGAGACGGCAAGTGCTAGTACCGACTTGTGCTCCCACGTACCATCGAGTATATATTGCGAGACCACAATAGGCTACATCCTTTATCCTTAGGAAGCCATGTCTGTTGCCCTATCGATCGCAATGCACCGAACAAAACATTCGGGAAGATTGATTGCCATACCGTAAAAGGTATTCTACAATTTTGCGATTGGTTTGGTAGTCCTCTCTGCCTAGATCTCCAAAGAAGTCCATTTTTCTCCTCTTCAGACTCCTTAAAGGAAAGGTCGTCTGAGCACTTGTCACTTCAGGCTTAATAAAAATCGAAGGTGACTAGAGTCATCTTTTTTTTTTGCTCGAATCTCTAAAATTGAAAAAACAAGTTGTGTCAAAGCGTCTAAAAATTCTTTTTAAATCAGAATAACATCACAAATTCCCACGTTGGTCTTTAGGTTGAGAAAATGGAGTCTACCAACCAAGGATTTCCCCTTGGAGGAAATC
>APFE031231117.1:1811-12520 GCA_000404065.3 Pinus taeda
AAGGTTGTAGCCTTCTGTAGGCCAGCACCTACATACTAGTATCTTGGCTAGTACAAAGGCTAAAGGGGGTTGTTGCTCCCTTCCAGGAGAAACTGGAGAACGAGAGAGAGTAGTAGCTCTCTGCAGGTTGCAGCCTGCGTACTGTAAAAAGACTGCACCAGTACATTGTAAAAGAAGTTTTCTAATTTAAAAGGAAGATAGAGACGAATTGCAGCAGGTGGTTTTCACCCACATTGGGTTTCCACCTTATATCTTGTGTTCTTGTGTCTGATTGTCTTTCTGCTCTGTTTTACTGTCTTTGGATACTGTTATTGGATTCTGCATCACTGACTAACAATCATCATCAGAAAGATTAAGTAAAATAAAAGCATGTTCTGTATACGCGGGTTTTCTTCTGCATAACGGCGTACATACGCAGGTTTATTAAATTGAAGTAGCGTATATCAGTTGTTTTTGAAAAAGAATAATTATCCTGATAATACTGATTCAACCCCCCTCTCAGTATTATTTTCAACAACTGTGACTTGTGATAAGTGCAGACCCAACAAGAGAATAGGGTAAATTTCATAAAATTTGAAGTCCGGCTTTAATACTTTGCGGTCGGATTTTTTGGTGTTTCTGTGTATTATTGTTTTGAATGAAAAAAGGCTATTTTGGGGTTTGTTGTGAAGAAATGTCGGACGGTCGGATTCATTGTGCCCGCCGATCCTTTCATTTGAACATCTTCTATTATAAACAAACAACTTCCCCACTATAAGCAACCTTGTAACAAAAAATTATTATAAAACACGATGAATGTAGAAAAGTGCAGGGGGGAGAGGACAGTGCACGTAGTTCGAGGAAGGAGCTTACAAGAGGGGTGAAAGTTCATTTTGTCAAGATTTGACAAATTTTATATGGTTTCAACCCTTCTCGACGCCACGAACGCAATGGCACTATCCGTTTCTCCATCTAAGTTCTGTATTTTTTGGCCATTTTTCAGTATGGAGGTATAAGACTCATTTTTTTTGTAACTAATGATTGTATTCTTCTTTTTCATGCCATTTAATGAATGAAGGCCTCCCCATTTTGATCGAGCAGGGCCTAGAGATGTAGTCCAAGATAGATGAACTCCGTTATCAAGCTTCTTGTCTTCTTCTCATGCTTTATGTGTTTCTTCTTCTTCTCTCATGTGCACATTAAATTTCTGTGGTTACGCTGCAATTTCTACATTTGATTCTTTAATACATCTATAAGCAAAAGATCCTTGGATCAAGTGGTGTCAGAGAAGGTCTTTTTAGATGTGGATTGCATTTTTGTATGCTAACAAGAAATAGGCTCTAAATAAGTGAAGGGAAACTAAAGCCTTTCGATCCCGAAGTGGGGCATGCACATCGAAGGAGAAACATGGCAAATGAAGAGGCTCGTCTTGAAGAGGAGCACAATTTCTGCAAAACCTTATATTCAATGGCAGAGAATGTCAGTCAGTTGCTTTCAATGTTGGAGAAAGCAGAGGAGAGAAAACCAGAAGAGCAAGGTTCAACACATGGAAATGGTGGAGAAGAACCCCCTCCTTCTCCTTCCACGAGTCAAAGTTCTTCTTCCTCTCACCACCATAATCATAGAAATTCAAGGGATGCATCTAAGAAACCTTTCTTTATATTAGATGTCAAACTTGATCTCCCCATGTTTAATGGTGAAAGTAATGCATAAAATATTAATAATTGGATTAGGTAGATTGAGATCTACTACAGGATTCAACAGATCGTGGAGGATGAGGCAAAGATTCAGCTACCCTTCCTATAGCTCAGCAGCACCGCTCTCGTCTAGTGGTAGAGAAAATTGCAAAGCAATAAGAATGTGGTTATCCTTTTTTCCTCATGGCCTAATTTCATTTCTGCATTAAAGGAACAATTTTATCCCTTGGGTTACAAGCAAAAAGCATTAATGAATTGGCAGTATTTAAGGCAAGGCAAAGGTCAGGATGTTCAAAGTTTTACAGAGTTTAGAAAAAATTGCACTTGATTCACTTGAAGTAGTAACTAGGTATATTGGATCATTACATAGTTTTTTTTTTTATACTAGAGGAATCGGCAACGACGGTGGTATCGTACTAGCGTTACAAGGGGTCGAATCCCATCATCTACCTCTATAACCTCTACGAGGGTCTGCCCAGGCCGCCTTGAATGTCCCTCGGGTATTCTTGGGGTTTGAACTCGTGACCTGCATAGCTGCACGAATGACTTAGCAAATCATCCGCTTGCCACTAGACCAAACTCCCATGGCTAGGATCATTACATAGTTACATTAGGCATTCATTATTATTGTTTGAAACAACTACTATTGACTCTGCCAGTGTGAAGGCAATTCATCTTGAGAACAGAGGCAAAATGAAAGAGATGATCATTCCAAGAAACCACCTTTCAAACCTCCCAATGGAAAACCTAAAGTGACATGGAAAGGAAAGGAGAAAAAGATGGCATCAACCAAGAAAGAAGAAGGAGAAAGGCCTTATTGCAATCACTACAAAAAGGAAGGTCATGACGATGATCATTGTTGGAAACATCACCCAGAAAAGAGACCAAAGAAGTATGGAGGAAAAGGCAAGTAGAAGACAGTGGCAACTGCACAGTGAGACCTTGGATTTGATTTGGGAGATGAAGCATTAATCACAGCAACGGGAAAAAAAGGTACTCTTACACCTCATGTTAATTCTGAATCACATGGCACTAGTTCAATAGATGAGTCTCTTCCTAATGAACGAAAGAGAATTGAGCTATTTCATATTAGAGTTATCATAAATCATACAAAAGTGGAAACTCTATTTGATACTGGATCCCAAGCAAACTTAATTTCAGAGTCCTTGGTAAAGAAGCTAGGCTTGGAAACTACACCACATCCAAAACCTTACCCACTTAGATGGATACATGGTAAAGCAAAACTAAATATAACTAAGCAGTGTAAGGATAAATTTGTGATTGCTTCTAAGTTAGTGGATGAGGTAAAACTTGATGTGATACCATTGGATATCTGGGGTATGGTGTTAGGGAGTCCATATCTATATGATAGAAAGGCAATCTTCTTCTGTCATGAAAACAAATACCAAATCACAAAAGATAGGGTATAATATATTGTAAGGGCTCATCAAACTAAAATAAATACTAGCCTTGTAAGTGCAGCACAAATGAAAAGGTTGGTGAATTCCAGTAAGGGTTGCATGCTTATGGTTGTAAGAGGAAAAGAGGCAGAATTATCCGACACTTTCTAGGGTTGTTATCAGGAACAGAAAAAGGAATTATGTGAATTAATTTCTAACTATGATGAGATGTTTCATGAACCGAAGGGATTACCTCCAAAGAGGGAAATCCAGCATGAGATCCATTTGTATCATGACGCTCCTTTACCAAATATTGGCATGTACAGGATGTCAACCATTGAGATGGAGGAAATCAAAAAGCAGGTGTAGGAATTGTTGGACCAAGGGGTCATCAGGTCGAGCACTTCTCCATGTGGCTCATTGATTGTCTTAGTGCCAAAGAAAGATGGCACATGGAGGATTTGCGTGGATTACCGAGCACTAAACAAAATCACAGTGAAAAATCGTTACCCTCTTCCATGCATTGATGACTTACTAGATCAGTTAAAGAATGCTATCTATTTCACCAAATTGGATTTTCTTAGTGGTTATCACCAGGTCCAAATTGCAGAGCAAGATGTGTGGAAAACTGCCTTCAAGACCAAACAGGGGTTTTTCGAATGGATGGTGATTCCATTTGGACTTTGCAACACTCTAGCCACTTTCATGAGGGTCATGAATGATCTCTTTATGCCTTTCATTGATGAATTTGTTCTTGTATATCTAGATGATATCCTTGTCTTTAGTAAAAGTTGGAATGAACATGTATGTCATGTGAAGAAAGTGCTTAATGTATTGAAAAAAGAAAAACTCTATGTGAAATTGTCAAAGTGTGAGTTCGGGAAATCTCTTTGGTTTACCTAGGTCATATTGTTGGTCATGGTCAGTTAAAAATTGATCCTTCTAAAGTTGAAGCAATTGTAAATTGGCCTAAGCCTACTAGTATAACCGAGGTCCGCAACGTTTTAGGTGAAATCCAGTATTGAAGGAGATCTATTGCCAATTTCTCTGTTATTGCAGCACCTTTGCACATATTGACAAGTGTGAAACAGGTCTTTCAATGGGGAGAGAAACAACCGAAGTCCTTCGAAACATTGAAGGAAAATATCAGCACCACACCAGTCTTAGCCTTACGAGATCTCCAACAGCTGTTTGATATCGAAACAGATGCCAGTGGATATGCCATGGGAGTTGTACTAATGCAACAAAAGAAGCCGATATGTTACCATTCTGAGAAGTTCTCTCAAGCTATGATAAACTATCCCACTTATGACAAGGAGGTTTATGCCTTGGTTCAAAGTGTGAAAAAGTGGAAACACTACCTGATCAGCAAGGAGACCATCATCCCTACAAATCATCAACTCTTGCAGTATCTTCAGTCACAGACCAAGTTGCAGCAATCTCTTCATTTCAGGTGGATGGATTTTCTTCAATAGTTTCATAAGAAGGGCACTAGCAACAAAGTGGCTGATATGCTATCTCACTCTCCTATTTCTACTTCTGTTATTCTACATAATGCTTCATGTCTTTTGAAAGTTATGCTAAACAATATGCTAACATGATGACTTTAAGGAGATTTATGCAAAACTAACCCATGGTTCACAGGTGGACAACTATCACTTGCAAGGGAAACTGTTGTATCACCTTGGTAAATTGTGCATTCCCACAGGGGAATGAGTACATGTAATTCGAAAGGCCCACACCTCTCTTGTGTGTAGTCACTTAGGTGTCGAAAATACTTTATGTCATATACAAATATTTTGGTTTTGGCCTCATATGAAGAACATTGTGACTCGCTATGTAAAGGGTTGTGTGATGTGTTCTGTTTCAAAACCCTCTAATAAAAAACTTAGGCTCTACACACCACTCCCCATTCTGAGTCATCCATGGGAAAGTGTGCCGATGGACTTTGTATGAGGTTTGCCTTTGTATAGAAAAAGTCACGACTATTTGTATGTTGTCCTTGACCGTTTTATTAAGATGTGTATTTTAATGCCTTGTAAAAAGTAGATTACTATAGATCAGACTACTTATCTTTTCTTTGAGCATGTTTGGGTCCATTTTGGGTTGCCCACATTGATTGTGTCAGATCAGGACTCTCGCATTCTTGGAGAGTTTAGGACCAGGTTGTGGAAGATGATGGACACCAATTTGAAAAGAATCATGACATTTCATCCACAGACTGGTGGACAGAGAGAGGTTGTCAACTGCACCGTGGTACACTTGTTGCGAGGCTATTGTGGGAAACACCCTAAGTTGTGGGATGAGCATCTCCCATATGTGTAGCATTCCTAAAATTGAGCAGTGCACTCATCTACATAGTGTTCACCATTTGAGACATGTTTTGGTTACCTGCCAAGGGACCCTTTTGATATGGTCTTTGGAAGGGAAGATGACTCCAGTGGACGTAATGACAAGGAAAAAGCACAGTAGTTCATTCAGTGGATCCAGTTGATTCACCAAGAAGTATAGGAGTAGTTGGAGAAAAGTCAAGCCTGTTACGAGGCTCGAACAAACACTGAGTTGACCATCAATTTAAAGTGGGAGACAAAGTGTGATTCCATATCAGCAAGGAAAGGATGAAGGGAGAAGGGAAGAAGTTGTGACCAATCCGATATGGTCCATTCACCATTTTGGAGAAGATTGGAAACAATGCCTTTCATCTCAATTTGCCGATATATATGCAGATGTACTTCGTAGTGAATGTGGAGAACTTAAAGCTGTATGAGCCACCATTGATTATGGACACCAAGGAGGTGGGCACAGTTCCTACAGTTGATGATTTTACACTAGAGTATCTCGATGAGTTACCTGAAGACATCATCCTTGACAGAAGAACCAAGACTTGACAATGAGGAGATGTGGAATACCTTCGAGTTGGTTTCAAGGGGATGCACCCCAGCAAGGCAAAATGGTTGGAGAAGGAAAGAGTGAGGGAACAATTCCCTCACTTGCCAATTGACTCATAAAGCTTTTGGCGGTCCAAAAGCTCCTCAATGGGGAGGATTGATCCAGGTGGATCTTTAGACACAGTGGCATGGGAAAAGCTCAAAATTCAGTGTGGCAGAAAGGAAATTATCTTGACATCATATCAAAGTGCTCGTCGCCCTGATTCCAATGGTGCGAATAGCGCTCCAATCTGAGTCCGAATGAAGGAGATAGAAGTAGTCAAAGTTTTGGGTTGACTTGCAGGAAATAGAGGAAAATGAAAGTCCAAGGATGCTCCTGGAAATAGTCCCATTGCGTAGATATTTTCATTCTGAATCTACTACAACTTGAATGGGTTAAAATGGACTTCGGATGATGAATTTATCACAAAAAGAAGTTTGTCTTTGTTCCTTTTAAAAAGGAGGCATTTATTCTAAAAGTGGAACTAAAAGCCTTATAAAGGAAAATTGCAATCGAAAGGGTTCAAAGGGCGAACTTAAGACCAGGCGGAAGGAACCCCCGATTAGTGATTTCCAACTTATCACAATCGAGGGCAGGCTATATGCGATGTCGGGACCCCAAACCACGCAACATTGCGATTGCCGATATCGGCGTTGGTGATCGGTGTCGGCGTATCCTATCGTATGAAGGAAGAACCCCTGGGCTGTAGTGAATGCAATATGTGATAGCGATCTTCGATGTGCAATCTAAGTCATCAGATCAGAAAAGAGATCGATGGTCAGGATTTAATTGATGGTTGGGAGATCAGTGATCCCCAATACAAAGGGCCGATGCAATAGCAACATGCGATGCGATATTGACCGTCGGATCAAGGAGTAGATCAACGGTCCAGATTTAATTGGCGATCTCAGTGATTGACGATCGATGATATCAACGATCAATGATCAGTGATTGGTGATCCCCACTACAAGGGTTGTTGCGACTTGCAATAAGCGGGGACCCGATAGGAGAATAGGGTAGATTTCATAAAATTTGAAGTCCGGCTTTAAAGATTTGCGGTCAAATTTTTTAGTGTTTCCGTGTATTATTGTTTTGAATGGAAAAAGGCTATTTTCATGGTTTGTTCTTAAGAAAGGTCGAACGGTCAGATTCATCACACCCGTTGATCCTTTCATTTGAACAGCTTCTATTATAAACAAACAGCTTCCCCGCTTTAAGCAGCCTTGTAACAAAAAAATATTATAAAACACAATGAACGTAGAAAAGTGTAGGGGGGGAGGACAGTGCACACGGTTCAAGGTAGGAGCTTGCAGGAGGGGCGAAAGTTCATTCTGTCAAGATTTGACAAATTTTATATGGTTTCAACCCTTCTCAATGCCATGATATCCATTTCTCCATATGAGTTTTGCATTTTTCGGCCATTTTTCAGTATGGAGGTATAAGACTCTTTTTTTTTGTAACTGATGATTAAATTCTTCTTTTTCATTCCATCTAATGAATGAAGGCCTCCCCATTGATTGAGCAGGGCCCAAAGACATAGTCCAAGACGGACAAACTCTGTTATCAAGCTTCTAGTCTTCTTCTCATGCTTTATGTGTTTCCTCTTCTTCTCTGATGTGCACATTAAATTTCTGTGGTTAAGCTGCAATTTCTACATGTGATTCTTTAATACATCTATAAGCAAAAGATCCTTGGATCAACAGATAAATAATAATTCCCTAGATAAGTAGCCATATCTAGAACAATAGTTTAAAGCACTTTATCCTTTTCCTGTAAGCAATAGATAAGACATAGAAGATGAGAAGACCTACTTGTAGTTCTGCTTTCCTCTTGTCTCCTTTGTATCGATCTTGTCACTCCTTCTCATAGTTAACATGCTTGAAAAGTACTTGTAAACATCAATAGAAGACAAAGATCCGATCAAAGCAAAAAATCTATTAAATACAAGTAAATGGAATCATATACATTTCACACATATAAGCATCATATGACAATACAAACATATGGGAGAAAGGTTCAAATATTTTATTGAATAGAAGAAGGAATTACAACCATTGTGTATGATTAAAAGGCATTCCTCCAGCTTGGATCCCATCCACATCACATCAAAAGCATGAAAAGCTTGTAGCATTACAATACTTGCTTCAAAGCCAATTCTCATAGTAACATTATCTCCTTACAATTCAACATAGTCCAACCCCTGATCACTTAGATGAGTGGTCAATTTATAGGGAGATGAAGGAGGTTTTGTCATAAATGGTGGTATTGAATGGCCTTCCATACTTAGAATTAGTTCCATGGAGGAAGGGATGAGAGGATAGGATGCATCTTAACTCATTCATCATCCATTTTCAAGCTCATAGGAGTTGATAAGTGAGGGAACCTTCTAGATGAATCCAAAAGATAAGAATATTCCCCAAACCCTATGTGAATTTCACTCAAACTCGCCTAGCGCAAGTGAAAGGAGGCCTAAATGCTTTGTAGAGCACCCTGGCATGGACTCAACTTCTCTACAGTGCACCCTTACATGGGCCTACCTGTGCTGGTTCCTCTAGAGGTCATTTCAGGATGTCTTCATGTCATGAAATTGTCTCGAAAGGAGGCATTCAAAAGGGTGACTTGTTTAGGGTGTGTAGCAACTAAAATTAGGGTTTTATGAGCCTAAAAGCACTGACCTAGATGATGGGAGTGATGTGCTCAAATGGATCTATAACAGTAGGGTGTGAAGGGCTTCGCTTGGAAGTGCAGACAAGTTCAACCCAACCTTCTTGAGAGCACTAACAGTGGCCTTGTCAGCTTCCACTTCTATAGTTAAGGCTCTGTCTGGTAGTACGATAGCTTGGGGATCCAAGGAGTGGACCAACTCCAATGATTCAAAGGTCCTTGACACCAAACTAGTTGATGCCATGCTACCTCACCCTACACTAGTCTGCACTTAAGTAGCCTGGATCTACAGCTCACACAGACCAAGGTTTGCTTCTGCTACTGCTCAAACTGCTGCAGCAATCCTGCAGTCACATCCCTTACTGTGTCCCTGATGTCATTCAAATCACCTTTTGTCAAGGTGATTGGGTCAAGTGATGACTTACTGGCCTTGTACTTCTTCCGTGACCCTACGTTTTCTTGCTCCCTAGTGCACTTAACACGGAATGGAGTAGTCTCGAGGTTTGCACTTCCCTATCCTAATTGCTGCTCTTCTTCCTCCATTTGCAGTGAAGGACACCTCTGACTTCTATTAGAGTCACTCTCTTCCTCTTCTTCCTTTTCTTCTTCCCACTCCTTAGTAGCGCACTCTACTTTAGCCTTTTCTTGAGCCTCCTTTTTCTTTCTGTTGGCCAACTACTGCATCTTTAACTGGTCTTCTTCCTTCTTCTACTTTGTGGTAGAATTACTGGACCCAGCTGACAAATATGAGGTCATGCACCACTCTATTTTCCAAATCTCCAGGATCGCTACAATTGCATCATCCATTGCCAGGTATGGAAGATCATACCATTTATGTTCGAGGTCCTTCCGTGCCTGGACGGAGACACAATGGAGGTTTGCTTTGAACTCCACATATCCTGATAACTGCTCAAAGAAAGTTTGGGAGAGCCTCAACTTGTGGTTTATTGCAATGCAGATGCTTGCCTCCATCAACACCCAAAATATTTTACTTTCCTTGACACTCTCGACATCCTTGGTGGCCTAGAGCGAAGCGAACTTTGCTTCTTCTGGTAGATCTGACGTGACCGAAGGAAACTGACTGTCCTCTGGTAATTCCCATGCAACCAACAGAATTGAGAGTAAAAGCCAAGCATAATGGAAGGTCTTACTCTAGTCTTATGCCTCTCTGCAGTTTGCGAGGAACTCACTGCGGAGGTAGCATGCCCAATTAAATTGTACACCCTCCGCTCATTGAGCCGCTAATGACACAACTGGTCCTGGTACTTCATCTGCACGACACTTTCTCATTATTTTCCCAACCAAAATCTGGGTGGCTACCTTAACCTCAGGGTTGATTATATTGAAAATTGAGTATCTACATGGTTTCTTGGCAAGCTTGAAGTTGTCCTTCATTCTCTCGGCGAGGTCGTGCTTGCTTGTCTTTTCGCCAAATGCTATGGTTGGATTCAACCCTGAATGTGGTAGCAATGTGATCCTATGGATCAACATATCCATGATGGGTATCGGTTCTCCTAACCACAAGCACTCGTTGTGCACCAAGAATAACAATTGTTTAATGACCATCAAGGTTATGGGCGTGTGGTGGTAATGCAACACCCATAGCAGGTTTAACAATCCCGCCTTATCGACCCCTTTAATCCACTTCCTCGTCTCCAGTGCGGTGACACCAGAATCTTTATAGAAAATGCGGGCCATAAAGGTATCAGTCGCCAAGTGGGGGAATCACTATGTGTCTACCAAGCCCCAATCCTCCAGTTTGAGAGAGGGGATTGTGACATAGGCAAGTTCCCTCTACGGACAGAGGCAACCCCTCTAGCCCTAGATTGGGTCTAGTCACAACAAAGACAATACCAAAGAAAGTTTTCGTAGAAAGTTGATGCCATGAAGGCTTACCTTCAAACCGTGATTCGATGAAGTTCTTGTTGTGTCGTTCCATCTCTCGTTCTTCTAATCACTTGTACCTAAAAATAACATATAGAGAACCACCATGAACATAAACCACTATGTGTCTACCAAGCTCCAATCCTCCAGCTTGAGA
>APFE031231117.1:13319-23757 GCA_000404065.3 Pinus taeda
TCATCTAATCCAACAACCAACCCTAGGACCCCCCATGAGGCTGTTACACTTCGAAGCTTCAATGAGTTGTTTAAAAAACATGCCAAAAGTAGCTCGTCGTGAGTGCAACATAGAGACAGAGTGAAGAATTTGCTAGGGCTAGTGTAATCTTGGCCATCTTCATGGGTGGAACAACTGCTGACCTGCAACAACCCAAAAACATAGGTAAAAAAGGGTGTTCTCCAGGAATAGTGAACTGAGGTATTCTTCCTAAGATGACAAGGAAGACATTAAGACATAATTTTTAAAATGACACAAGGTAGATGTCAATGGCACAGACTGGTAGTGTCCGGGATTAGGAATGCGGGGTCGGTGTGGAGTCTCAAAGAAGGTATGTTTTGATGGTTATTTCAGTATCTTTTCATTGGGATATATAAACCTTTTTGCATCTTGAACTTAGAAAATGATAAAGAATTATGACTAGACATGTGAGATTAATATAGAACGTTGACGATTGTCGTTTTCATGTATAGGAGGGAGGAAAAACGAGAAGTGGCCATCCTAAAGGAAAAGACAAAGATAAAGTAACTGTTGTCCCTCCAACGGGAAACCATATGCGAACCAGATCACAACGGGTCAACCCAGGAAAGGAAGCGGAGATACCAGCTCGGAGTAGAAAAGAGAAGAAATAACATAGGATTAACGATTATGCGTATCCCTCAGGATACCTGATCCTGAGGGATCGATGTTTTAGCTGTTTCTGCATCTAGATATCTCCATCAACATTCTTATATAAGGGTTAGCATTGTTAGCCGAAGGGGGGATGTTCTTATGTAATTTCTTTTAACAGATCAAGACTATGATCATTGTGTCCTGTTAAGACTTGCTTTATTGTAATTTTATTTCATGCATTAATACAGACTTGGTTACTCTTTTATCTTTGAGCCTAGATCAACTTTAAGCGGTGTACTCCTGGAGGCTAAGGGCCCGGCCCCGGAGGACACTTGCTCTTGTATCATTACGCATGGTTTTCGTGTGGTTTGCTTATCAACATAATCTGGTAATCTGACGTGTTTTATCCAATTGATGTTAAATGCTCTGTTGTGTTAATTCATCTAATATTCCTGCAAACGAAAGTGTTGTATTGACCCCGCATTACCTTGTTGTTCCTTTAAGTGCTGGTATAATACAATTAATCTTTACAGGATTATTGTTGTTACAAAACAGAGTTCTTGCGTTATGCGAT
This sequence comes from Pinus taeda, assembly GCA_000404065.3. Taxonomy (NCBI): domain Eukaryota; kingdom Viridiplantae; phylum Streptophyta; class Pinopsida; order Pinales; family Pinaceae; genus Pinus; species Pinus taeda. The sequence continues at coordinate 14,545 of APFE031231117.1, forward strand.
TGTGCATTAAACATCACAGAGTTTATTGCGGAAGCTCTGATTTTATATGCTTGTTGATCTCTTGAATATTATTGTTCCATCTTCAGATGCAATCATATGCTTTCTAATTAGAAGTGATAACTAAGCCAAACTGGATACGTTGTGTTTTCAATACTGTTCCATGTGTGTACATCTTTAAGGATGAAGGATTGATGTTTGGATTGGTGAGATTGAATAGATTCACGGGTTTTCGGACTTAGTTACTAATCAGTTCCTTAGATGCTGTTCCATTTCTAGATTGTCGTTCCATTTCTGAATTGCTTGTTGCTTCATTTTGAATTGTTGTTCCCTTTTCAGTTGCTGTTCCATTTTGAATTTTTGTTCCATTTTTAGTTGTTGTTCCATTTTGGATTGCTGTTCCATTTTCAATTGATGTTCTATTCCGAGAGTGCTGTCCTATTTCATTACTTTTTTCTTTACTTGCTTTTGACAAGAACAATCCTCAGCTGTAGCGAGCATCGGCATCAGCCTCCAGGCTCCCAGACCCCCGATCTGTTCTTCATTAGTTTCCAAAGGGATGGGTTACCGCTATCGTACCCTTGACTGATGCATTGCCTTATAGTTGCCGTTTCATTTCATTTCCTTTTATCTGTTGTTTCATTTCCTGTCTGCTAAGGACGAGTCCTAAGCTGTAGTGAGCATCGACATCTGCCTCCAGGCTCCCAGATCTCTGATCTGTCCTCCGATTTCCTTTCTATCAGTTTCTAAAGGGATGGGTTATTGCTACCGTACCCTTGACTGATTCTTTGCTTTACGCCTGAGTGTGTGATTTAGTCTTTTGAGAATAGTTAAGTGTAGATGCACACCAACTTACCTTTGTAGTTTTAATTAGCTGTACTACGAGCATTACTCTGACAAATGCTAAGCCTCAGACAGAGACACTCTTTGAAATAGCGAAACGATCCCGGATTGACATATTAATGTGAGGTAACTAGAGGTGAAAGGGACCCTTTTTATAGCTCTACATTTTGGCACTGTTGCCAAGGATAAGAGTGTAGCCATTTGTTTTTTCAGAGTAGTGTACAAACCTGCTAGGGGAGAATTGGGTTTTGAAAACAGAAGGTAAAAACCTACGTGCGGAGCATGTAAAAGCCCTGCTCCTTTGCCCGCTTCCCTGCAGATTTACTGATATCTGCTTAAGAAGGATTTAGTGGTTAAATTGAGTGCATGACTAAGCAGAAAAAGCCGGAGAAAAATTCCAAACCTTTACCAAAGCCAGAAAAAGCTAAGGGGCCGGTGACCCTTGGTCGAACGACCTTCATAGACAAAATCTATAAGAAAGCCGAATCTCAGCCCTCGGTAGGACCCAGGAAATTTATTTCCAAGCAGCCTACTAGCTCCTTCCAGGACACAGGTTCACCATTTGTAGCCTTCGCTGAGGTGCATAGCCAAAATGACGTACAGGACTTTCAAGAAATTGGAAATTCTATTCCAGAGCTATTGCAGGAAGGGAATTTTAGTAATCTTTGTGAAGGAGAAGGAGAAACAGGGGAAACTGAGGAACCAAGGTCTCCTCCTAGGATAACTCAGCCATTGAGTAGCCCAGACAAAGGGAGTGCAGCAAAAATTACCAGTGAAGGGACCCAATCTCCTCAGACAAAAATCCTAGATAGAGGAAGTGTTATTAAAATTAATCCTGTCAAAGTCGTTCCCGCTCAACCGAGGAACACCCTCCTAGATATTCCGGAAGGTTATTGGCATATATTTGACCCAATGGCTCAAAATCCGCCAAACACCCAAACCTCTACATTACAATACCCCATAGTAGATTCTGCAACAAATGCCCCCATGAAAGCAATTCCCCTTCAACATATCCCTACATTTCACGGGCTTACATTAGAAGACACGGATGCATTTTTATTTGAATTTGATGTACTATGCAGGGGATATGATTACACCACTGACCCCCAGAAACTAAAACTGTTTCCCTCTACCTTGAAAGGGGCTGCTTTAAGATGGTTTATGGGATTAGGTGGTGGGGTTATAAATAATTGGGAACAAATGAAGGAGTCTTTTCTAAAAAAATATAAAGATTATTGCAGGTCTAGAGAACTAAAAGATGAAATATTCCAGATGGTGGCTAGACCAAGCGAGACATTAGAAGAGTATGTGGAGCATTTCCAGTATAATTTGCAAAGATATCCCTATGCATCACTACCCTTGCCTGATAATGTGTTGAAAACAACATTAATAAGAGGCATGAAAGAACAATGGATTGAAACATTAAACATTATGGGAAAAGGGGATATTTATCAGGAAAATTTTGCTGACATAATTGATTTATGCATCAGGAGTTCGAGAGGCAGTACTCAAGTCAAACCAGCGGAACATGATCGGTTTCTAAGAGAAAATAAAATATCATCAGGAGTAACGCGGGATGAAATTGGAAATTTATTGGGAAATTTTAAAACTGATATACTAGGAACACTGACTACACAATTGGACGTTTTGCAGGCCAAGCAAAAGCAAATGGAGGCAGAACAGAATTTGGCTATCTTCTACCCCATATGTAGGAAGAAGCATAGCCATAAGGAGTGCCCACTAGATGCAGTCCAAGCATGCGCCATTTGTACAAAGGATCATTCGACGGAAAGTTGTCCCTCACTACCTGGACTAAAAGCAGTATATAAGGAGGCAGAGGAAGAACCAAAAGCGATGTATATGCTCAACCAACGTCGTCAGTGGCAGCCATGACAAACTGGTATGTTCTTAGACCCAACTTCTTCTTTTCAGTATCCGCAGTATAATGCTCAACAGTATAATACATGGCAAAGTCAATCTCAGCCCCCATTTCCAAACTAGTCACCACAGTCGTATCCTTCTGCTAATCCATGGCTAAATCAGACAAGCCAATCTGGTTGGTCGAATCCTCCTTATCCCCCACCATATTGGCAAAATAGCCCATATCCAGCACAATGGACTCCCCCTACTTCACAAAGTTCAGCCTAGCAGAATAACTGGCAGAGACCAACAAATCAGCCAGTAGGAAATGTCCCTCTCCCTCAACCTACACTGCCAGCTTTACAACAAAATCCCTAGTCTAATATGAGACCGTAACTCCCAGCCCAACCCAACCCCAATCCAAATAATAGGGCGATCCAATCTCTCCAAATTTTAGAAACACCAGAAGAAGGACCCGATTTGAGGGAGTGTAATGATCTTCAGCTAAGATCTGGGCGTATTATTCAAACTGAGGGAAATAAAACAGTGCAAATTGAAGATCAGTTACCTAAAGAACATATGTTACATGAAGAGGATGTGAATAAACAACAAACTCATAATCAACCAACCACATCCTCTCCCCCGTTCCCAGAACGATTAGTCATACCTCGACCGATACAACAACCTGATTTTGACATTATGGGAGAATTGCAAAATTTGTACATAAAAATTCCATTCCTCCAAGCCATTCAGGACATCCCCATATACGTAAAAACTATTAAAGAATTGTGCATAAAATGACCAAGGAGGAATATAATAAATAATCCAAGAGTTCAAGTAGTGGGCACTTTATCTGACTTATTATCACGAAAGGAAACACCTATTAAATATGAAGACCCGGGAAACCCAATAGCAACTGTCCAAATTTATGGTCAAACCTTGCCCAATGCCTTAGTTGATCTTGGAGCCGCAATCAATATCCTAACAACTGCTACTTGCCAAAAGCTAGGCATTACATCTGTAGAACCCACCTCTACTTTGTTAGAATTGGCTGATCGGTCTATGGTTAGGCCGGAAGGCATACTACATGATTTCATGGTCTCGATTGACTCCTGGGAATATCCCATCGATTTTCTGATAATAAATCCTAAAACCCGACTTGATGGACATCCATTGATCCTAGGAAGACCTTGGCTCGCTACCGCTGATGCCTATATTGGCTATCGGCAAGGGAACATGATTATAACCAAGGGGGCGGATATCAGGAATTTAGTGCTATATCCCCCCGCACAGCCAAGTATCACAATAGTCAAAACTAATAAGCACCCTGTATCATATCTTACTGATAACATTAGATCTCCATTAACTATAAAAGAAGCACTTGAGTTTAAAGACCAAACAGAAGATGATGCTATCAATAATTTCATTAGTCAAACAGAGTTCACATCTCGAACCCAATGTCATATGATAAAAGCAGCATTTGATAATGAAATAGAAGAGGACCCTCTGAAAGACACGCACGATCATACAATCCCTGTTACCTCTGTTCCACATAGTAAAACGGTGGAAATTGAACCTGGAAAAACCTTAAATATTAACGCCAACCTCACATCCGACCACGAAACAAAGCTCATCCATATGTTAAGGAAATATAAAGAAGCATTTGCATGGGACTACCCTGATATGAAAGGAATCGATCCCCAGTTATGTACACACCACATTTACATAGAAAAGGATGCAAGACCTGTTAGGCAGCCTTAGAGAAGACTGAATCCTCATCTAAAAGAAGTAGTAAAAGCCGAACTTCAAAAAATTTTAGATGTTAACTTCATCTATCCTATCTCTGATAGTAAATGGGTCTCCCCGCTTGTGGTCGTACCGAAAAAGAATGGGAAATGCAGAATTTGTGTGGACTACAGGGATCTGAATAAAGCAACACAAAAATATCACTTCCCTCTCCCATTCATCGACCAGGTATTAGACACTTTGGTAGGGAAGAAATTCTTTTCTTTCCTTGATGGCTTCAATGGGTATAACCAAATATAGATTGCCCCTAAAGATCAAGACAAAACTACCTTTACCTGTCCCTGGGGAACATTCGCCTACCGAGTTTTACCTTTTGGCCTATGCAATGCCCCTGCTACATTCCAAAGGGCTATCCTTAGCATTTTTGCAGAACTAATAAATGAAGGAATGGAAGTATATATAGATGAATTTAATCCATACGGAGATGAGTTTGATCCAGCACTGGATACACTAGAAAAAGTCCTACAACGTTGCATTGCTACCAGGCTTTGTTTAAGCCATGAAAAATGTTATATGATGATGACGGAAGGACTTATTTTAGGACATTATATTTCAGCAGCTGGCATTCAGGTAGATCCAACTAAAATTCAAATACTTCTGCTTATCCCTACTCCTACCACTCAAACATAGGTACGTAGCTTTCTTGGATTCTCTGGTTACTACAGAAGGTTTATAGAACATTATTCACATATTGCTGCACCCTTGTATGTACTAACTAGTAACGTTGATTTTCTTTGGACAGAGAAATGTGAACGTGCTTTCAACGATCTGAAGAAGCTCGTATCTATAGCTCCAGTCCTTCGAGGACCAAATTGGGACCTTCCGTTCCAGATATCATCCGATGCCTCAGACATAGCCATTGGAGCGGTCCTTGGACAGGAGGAGGATAGAAAACCATATGCGATTTATTACATCAGCAAAAATCTATCCCCTGCTAAATTAAACTATACGGTCACTGAAAAAGAATTTCTAGCCGTTATACACGCTGTTAATAAATTCAGACATTACATTACTAGATATCCTTTTATCTTGTACACAGATCATTCTGCTATAAAATATTTAGCAAACAAGCCTATCACAAATGGCAGAATAACTAGATGGCTGATTTTATTGCAGGAATTTGATATTACAATCAAGGATCGCCTCGGGAAAGAAAATCCAGTAGCTGATTTCCTCTCAAGAATGCCAAAGCCAGTTGATGCAGCAGCAGTTGAAGATCAATTTCCAGATGAGCATCTCTTTGCTGTTGCTGTTCAAACACCTTGGTATGCGGATGTTGCAAATTACCTAGCAGTAGGTAAGTTACCAAAACATTTAACCCCTAATGAGCGAAAACAAATTGTTCAGCGAAGCACTAGATTTTCCTGGATTGGGGGCTATTTGTTTCATACAGGGGCAGACATGCATATCAAGAGATGCATTCGCGAGGATGAAATTTTTGACATATTGAAGGCCTGCCATGACCAACCATGTGGTGGACATTTCGCTGACCGCAGGACTGGACACAAGGTGTTACAAACAAGGCATTATTGGCCCACCATTTTCAAAGATGCAAAGAAATTTGTCCAAGCCTGCGATAGTTGCCAGCGAGCAGGATGCCCTAGTCAGTCAGATGAAAAGCCTCTGAAACCACAACTAGTCATTGAACCATTCGAGCGATGGGCTCTGGATTTTGTGGGGCTAATCAACCCTCCATAAAACCAGAAAAAAATACATTTTGGTGGCAACAGAATACGTCACCAAGTGGGTTGAAGCAGAGGCATTGCCATGGGCTACAGAAGAATCTGTTATACAGTTCCTGTGTCATCTATTTGTACGTTACGGCCTCCCAAGGGAAATAATTACAGACGGTGGACCACAGTTTGCTGGAAACACAATAGCTGCAACACTCAACAACTATCATGTCCAGCATAAAATTACTACCCCATATCACCCACAGGCAAATGGGCAAGTAGAGAGCAGCAATAAGATAATAGAAACAATTCTAACAAAAATTGTTGCATCACATAGACGTGATTGGGCTGCTAGACTACCGGAAGCACTGTGGGCTTATAGAACAACATGGAGGAATACCACCGGTTACTCACCTTATCAGCTAATGTTTTGAAAACATCCTATTTTCCCCATAGAATTTGAAATCCGAACATTATGAACAACACAGGAAGTTGGTTTAGACCTAACTGAGGCACAAACTAATCGCCTACAACAGATCAATGAGCTGGATGAAATAAGGCTCTCTGCACTATTAACGCTCAGGTTGTTCCCTACTTCCTAAAGGGAATATGGCTAAGGTAACCACTGACCAATCTTTTGGCTACAGGTCCTAGCCTACCTGCAACCAGAGAGGGCTCTCTCTTTGTAATTTAGCTTTGTTGATGAATGTTTTTAGGCTAGTTATGGTGTGCTGTTTTGTTTGAGTTTGGTGGGTTGGTGAATCCAGACAGAGCTGAGATATAGATCATGAAACAGTTTGGTCCATTGGGCAATGGAGTTGAGGTGTTGTGCTGTTGAATTATGTTTATGAAGGCAGAGTGTTGTTGCAAAGCCAGATAGGCATATGTGAAGCAATTTTACCAAATTTTTTGATGAAGTTATGGAATTAGTGAGTGAAAGGCAGTTAAGAATCTTTCACTATGCTAACAAAGGAAAAATGAAAGTATTGCTTAAGAGCAGTTAAGAATTCTTAAACAATATTCACAATGATAGAATTAGTTTGGACATGAGAAATTAAGAATTCATATCCATGGCTAACCCAAAAGAAAACATATTTAGGAATAGAGATTGAGCATAGGGTGTTCAAAACAAATCCTAGGCTATTCTTTTTCTCTATTTACTATGATTATGAAAACATAAGAATTATGGAATACACAGAAAACACATACACAGTTCAGAGAAACTTATTGCTCCAGCAAATGAAACAGGAATTCTGCAACATAACAGAGCTATTCATTTCCATCTTCAGACAGCATAGGAACCAAAAATCTCCACCAGCAATTTGTATTATCAAAATGTCTCAAAGATACAATAGAGCTCTCTAGAAAATATTGCACTACAACCAACCCTCAATACGTTATCTGAGGGGATATATATACAAAATAGGATACAAAATATCTCAATGGTGAGTTATTGTGCAATAAATTGCACCACCAAATCTCTTACAAAAAGTAAATGAAAAACATGACTACATCATTTAATGCTGAGATGGCAGTTATCTTTCTGTCAGACAGCTTTTGACTTTATGGCTCAGGAAAGTGGGCTGTAGCTGTGCCTTTAACTCTGCGTTAATTGAGCCTGCTGTCTAGGTGCGTTGGTGAGTCACTTGTACGGATGATCCCTGTGATACCTGTGTGCTGATGTGTCTGCTGACCTGTACCCTGACCGAGACTTGATTTCTCTCAAAAAGGAATAACATAGTGGCATTATCTGGGCAGAATTTCCAGCATTGCCTGCCACCAATCTGCTGGAGGTAGCTGATGCCTCCTTATTTTCACCAGTGTTTCATCTCCCTCTGTATATCTGTAGAAATTTGGAGGCACCTCAAACAGATGATTTATCTCATGTTCAATAAAAAAACAGATTTTCTAACTTGTCATACAGAGACTGCCTAGAGGGAGGCCCTGCTTCTTCTGTGGAGCCGCTGGATGCTGTTATTTGATTTTCAACATAATTATTGATCCTTGTCATATACTGATTATATTATAGCAGTTGTCCTGTGCCAGTCACTAGGCTTGGCAGTCCTTTATCCTGTAATATTGTCATTTTTGCCCTGAATTCATCAATTTTTGCTTTCATTTCCTCACATTTTCTCTCCAGAGTTTGAGTGAAGTTTCTCAAGGTCAGCACTTTTTTAGCTGTCAGGATGGTGTCTATTCTGTTGTTTATCTCCAGGGCTGCCAGTTCCTCCCTAGTGCGGTTATTGAGGAAATGTACCATTTTAGTGGCCTGCTCAGGCATTATTCCCAGTGCTGATCTGGCTCTTTGTATTTCCACATGAGCCATGCCTATTAGCTCCACCTGCTCATAGATTGCCTGGATTGACCTCCATTGGTCCTGTATTGATTGGCTAATTTTGGCCCAAATTATCTTCTTTATTTCTGCTAGGGTTTTACCTTGGAGCAATTCATTTTCCAGAGTTTTTACTTTGGCCACTAAGGCCTTTATTTCTCTTTGTTTCTCTGCTACTGTCATCTTGGATTTATCATAGCTGGTCTCCAGCTTGGCCAGTCTATCCTTGGCTTCATTTATCTCAGTTACTTGAGTCTCAAGCTCTTTGACAGCTTTCATCAAGTCCTCCATGCTCATGCTAGATTATGCTGCTACTGTTGCTTCTGCTATTGCTGATGTAGCTGCGGTAGGTGCTGGAATAGTAGGAGGGGCTGCTGTTGCTTGTGTAGGAGGGGCAGGTCCAAGAGTTTTTGATGTTTGACGGGGCTGGGAGGCTGACTCCCATTGCTTGTCCTGCAATGCCTTCTCTAATTCTGCTTCCATTTGCAATATTCTTTGATTCATCATGAGAAGCAACTCCATGGCATCATCTACTTGCTTTTCTTGTGCAAGTTCTGATGTTTGAGGGTGAATGGTAGGAGGCAATTTTGCCTGCTTTCTTAGTGCAGCAATATCATCCTCTTTTTTCTTCATGAGGGCCCTAACACCCTTTGGATCCTTTGGGTCATGTCCCAAATCAATGATTATGTCTTCCAAAGTCTT
>APFE031231117.1:30182-40875 GCA_000404065.3 Pinus taeda
ATGGGCCAAAACCATAATAACACAATTCCGTCGGCTAAATACCAAGAGTTAAACATAAGAAACCCCACGTGTGCTTTTCTCTGCCTTGAAGTAAGTGAACTGGGGGTACGCACCTCCTAAATGGGATAACTGCGAGTATGTACGCACTTTATGTAACACCGGCCTGCGTGTACGCACCTTCTGTAAGGTGTACCTGTGTACCCCTTATTTTCTTCAATATTTGATAGCTGATCATCAATATTTGTTGCTGACTTGAAATACTGTGATCTATCACCTGAATGGGTTGCCATCAAGGACAACACTTTAGCCATAATGCTAACAATCTCCCCCTTTGGACTTGATGGCAAAGCTTACTTGTGAACTGTCATCTGATCCCTTTTTGCTGTCTGGTAACCCATGCACTCTGTCACATCTGATATTTGTAGATTCATCTGAATGTATACAAGTGAGATGATCTTCTATGAGAGGGTTGCCATCAAGTATAACACATGCATCATAATGCCAACAAATGGTACCCTTACTTTAGTTACTATTGATGGCTCTGGATATACCTTTAAGGAAAATGGCCATCGAGTCCATCTCTATCACAAACCACTTACTCGGGAATCCTTCTGCCAACAGCTATGCCAAAATTCAAATATGGAGATCTTAGGGGAGGAAGACAAGTCTTCCTCACCTGTAGTTCATTAAGAAATTTACTTTTCTTTACAATCTGTACCTAATTTCTTGAGTTACTTTTTGTGCATAGCCTTGAATTAAGTTTTGCTACCCCTGCTGTTCCTTTTGCAAAAGGAACAACATTTGTGAGTTTTTGTTGTTCCTTTTTCAAAGGAATAGCATTTGTGAGTTTTTGTTGTTCCTTTTTCAAAGGAACAAAATTTGTGAGTTTTTGCTGTTCCTTTTCCAAAGGAACAACATTTGTGAAGTTTTGTTGTTCCTTTTCTAAAGGAACAAAATTTGAGAATTTTGTTGTTCCTTTTCCAAAAGGAACAGCATTTGTGAGTTTTTGCCGTTACTTTTTCAAAAGGAACAGCACCTTCTTGATTTTTGATTTTCGCTGTCCCTTTTCCAAATGAACAACATTTTTGTTTTCTGTTGTTCCTTTTACAAAGGAACAACACTTTTTGTTTTATGATGTTCCTTTCCCAAAGGAACGACATTTTTGCTTTCTGCTGTTCCTTTTACAAAGGAACAACATCTTTTGATTTTTGATGTTCCTCTTCCAAAGGAACCGCATTTGTGTGTTTTGTTGTTCCTTTTCAGCATTTGCATTTTTACTTGATTTTTGTTGTTCCTTTTCCAAAGGAATAGCATTTGCATTTTTGCTTATTTTTGCTGTTCTTTTTTCAAAGGAACAACATTTTGCTTGATTTCTGCTGTTTGTTGTCCCTTTTTTTCAAAAGGGCAGCATCTGTGAACCATGGTTATGATTTCGCCCTCCTTGTGAAACAGCTTGTTACTTTTTGCCATTTTAAATTGAGGATGCTTATTGATAATGTTCTTTCAAGTCTTTTTGAATACAGCTATGCACTTATGTGATGGAAACAAAAATGCAACATATGGAAATCAGTCAATCATAAATTGCTATCTTTATAAGGAATTCCGCTGAATTGGTGACACAAGGAAAGACATGCTTACTTATTCTCTTTTGCTGCCATTGTCCTACTCCAGTTTTGATTCGTTATCTGTATCATGATGATCCTTCTTTTCCTCTATGATTATCATTCACTAATAAGAACAAAGGATCTATACCTTCCTATTGGGATATTAAGACTTCTTCGACCATTCCTACTCTTAAGGAGTGTTGAACCACCCTTTCTGTATACGCAGGAAAGGTATTTTATGAAAAACAAGAAGAAAGAAAGCAAAATATGGTCAAACTGTAGGATAGGAAGTCTCATAAAGAGCTGGCCTACCATGATCATCAGGATGGAAGCGAAGTGGCATTCCCACTATGGCCACCACACCAAGGAAATGGTCCAAAAGGTATATTAAGAAACAACCCTTGGAACAGGAGGTCTCATCACAAGCCGGCCTGCCCACTATTCGCTCCTTCCTCGTGAATGGCATTATGGCTAATTGGTCACCAAGCCAGCATAATGGCCTACATTTTGACATTACATAACATCTCCCGACATACACAAAGGACCATGGTTCCAGGGGTGAAACAAACAACTCTGCCAAGGTTATGGACACCTGTCGGCAGCAGAGCACTGTTAATGTTATCAGAGTCGAATTATTTACACCAATAGGAAAGTGGATTGCATATTTTTGTTTCTTATGATGTGGTAATCAATTATATATTACGCCAACCACATAACACATGACTATATATTATTTCCAATCATTATGGAACTAGTGACAATGACCGCAAGAGACTCTCTATTAATGGCAAATGTCTTGTCCCCGAAACTTCATCAAATCACCGCAGTCTCTTACATATTCAAGCGACACAACTTTTTACCTCGATTTCAGTAATAGGTTGGTTTTGTAACCATGGCATATGGCTATACGCTGTTCCATAAATATCTTGCTGCAGAACATACGCTGCTCCTTTATTTGACGGCTGGGATAGCCTATCACATTGCGGGGGGGGGGGGAGGTTAACCTTATCATTCCCCAGAACACGTGTCAGCTTGCCAGTCGGGAAACTATGTACTCGGGCAGAGCACGACCCAACGGTATTATCTCTTTCTATTTTTTGTTTTTTCTACATGAGATTGCTGTTCAAAGCCATTTCCACTGCATACACCGTAGCATTAGAGTTTGAACGAGTGCAACGCCATCAGCTTCTCTGCGTTTCAACAAACAACTGCTGTCCCTTTGAGCATTTGCAGTGAAACTATGGGAGGAAGGTCGGTTCGCAGAGAACCACAAGTGCTAACTGTTTCGTCTGCAGCCTGAGAGATCCTGGAAAGAGCAGGATGGCTGACCTATCTTAACCGCCTGAAGGAGTCCAATGAAATAGTCGCAATTGAATTTTTACAGAATTTGCAGGAGGACTACTCCATAGTAAGAGGAAAACGCATAACAGTCACTGATGCCATAATCGCGGAAGTCACAGGACTGCCAGCCACTGGACCAGTATGGATGCTAAGGAAGGAAAGGCTGCAGAAGATTATAGAAATCTTCAGAGATGAGGGACAAAGTCTGACAGTTCGAGGAAAGGGGGTGTTGCCAGCAACGCTAGGAGAGCCCTGGATAGAATTAGCAAAAACTATCCAAAACTATATTACCTACGAAGGGAGAAAAGACGTGGTAAGACCACGACATCTCAAACTCCTAGCTGTTCTAAAACAGAAATGTGCTGTAAATTTACCTGCATTGTTAAATTCTTTACTGCATGATGTTGCACGAAGTATGACAAAGGCACAACACATAGAGTCAGTCGTCAGTCATCATGGATTAATTCGGTTGATAGTCAACCATAGTCTCACCCAGCAGCAGAGCAGCTGGGAGGAACTAATTACCATTATAGATGGGAGGTTGACTACACCTGAGCGTCCGAGAAAACGAAAACAAGTCACTAGCACCCCCCAACGTCCAAAAAAATGGGAGAAGATCACCAACACACCCAAGCCACCCGAAAAACATAGAGAATTGGCAAAGTGGAAGCATGTCGCTAGCACACCCGAGCAACCGGAGAAACGCAGGAAATCGGTCCGGCTGGCACAATTGCATGAAGACCTAGAAAAAGCCCAGGTAGGCACTAGCCAGACGGTGGAAATTGACGAAGAACTGTCCTCAGAAGAAGAAGAAGAAGGAAGTGCAGAAGTACAGGATGAAGAAACAGAGCAATCTGCAGAGCAGTTTGCATAGGAAGAAGAAGAAGAGGAGGTAGAACAATCTGAAAAAAAAGAAGAGAAGGTAGAACAGTCTGAAGAAGAAGAAGAAGAAGAGGAGGCAGAGAAATCTACAGAAGAAGAGGAAGGAAATGATGAAGAGGAAGGAGAAGCCAAGCAGTCCAAGCAGGAGGAAGGAATGGAACAGCAGGAAGGCAGCCCAGCACAAGACCCATTAGGGGACGATGAATTGGCCAAAGTTCTGGCCAATATGGGCGAATACGGCCAACCTCCGAGTCCACCAGACCTCCATACCGAAGAGAAACCCCAGGAGAAAGATGCACCCGAGGAGGCAGAAGTAGGAAATATTTTCGTTCATGATGAGAAGATATCAGAAGATGTTGAACAGGAACAGCCCGTTCCTAATCAGAAGGCACCAGAAGAAATACCGGAGGAAATAAGGGCAGAAGAAGAATTATCCCAAGAAATAACAGAGCCAATTAGGGTTCTGACCCCGGAAAAGTCACCCCAGAAAGAAAACCAGGAAGATAGCCGCAGTCCAACCCGCAATAAAAAGCCTGATGTTCCTTCCGAAGCAATGGCAGAAATAAGGGAATTACGAAGGGAACAACAGAGATTATTGAACATCATAGTCTGGCTTCACCAGCGGATTAGGATCTTGAAGGCAAGGCAAAGGGTAAAAGGAAGAAAAGGTTCGAACACATCAGTAAAATCCTTTAAGGGTAAGAGGCGAAGGAGTAGCATCCGTCCCACTGCTCAAAAACCTGACAGAAGCCAGGCTGTTGTTGCAAATGAAGCTGGAGAATAGACTGTTGTTCCAATTGAAAAGGAACAGCAAGGGGCTGATGTTCGTGTTAAAATAGAAAAAGATGATAAGATAGTCCAAACAGAGGCGCCACCTTCACGAATAATAAGGGTTATGAACTCAAAGTAGCGCAATAAGAAATTCCAGGTAAAGCTCCCAACCTCCACGGCCGCATGGAAAAAGGATCCAAAAACGATAACCCTTCAGAAAGATTTGGAGCAGGCACAGCAAGAAGCGGAAAAACTTAAGGAGCAAATGGTCCCCCGAGAGAAATATGAAGAATTACAGCAGCAGCTAAGGAACGTCAACTTATCTGAAAGCCAGGCCTTCGAGGGATGGCGGAAGGAACAAGAGAAAGTTGCAAAGGTAACTCGTAGACTAGATGTAGTTATCAAACAGATGGATACCTTTTGTTCTCTATATAATGACGTCCTAGCATGTAGAGCCCCTGCTAAAAACTATGCCCTATTTTTAATGGAAAGGTATTTACAATTGAAAATAAAGGTCGTCAAAGCAGGCGCTCCTATACAAATTAACACTATAGATGATTTCATAAACTGCTGTAGACATTACGGGGTGAAAGTGCAGAGATTATTATGTGAATTTTACTTGCATAACCTTGTACTAGAACAAGAGACTAAACTGAACCCTAGCCCTTTTGTTGGGGACATTCAATTGCAAGAATTTATCTCATTTGCAGTTAATCAAATTAAATGGCTCAAAGCTTATAACGCTTTTCAAAAGAAAGAAAACGGATTAGATCTATGGGTAAGAGCCATGCCTAGGGATCCAGTGCAGTTATGGAGGAGTCATAGAAATCTTATGAGGGCTCCAGGAGTGATTGAAGCGCTAGGACCCATGCATGAGGCAATCATTCGGCAGGGACTTGAATACTTTTCCTCTATTAAAGACCCTGCCATTGATGCAACTAAATTTCGATATCGAGTATCTAATCCGAATATTCAGCTCAGAGAACCATTTAAATACGAGAACTTTAGAATTGCTGCTAGCTGTTTTCCCCTCTATGGTGAAATTGTTTTGAGGGCAGGGCCATCCTGGTTAGGATATAGGTTCCGGAGTCCAATCATTTGGCATCCAGCACCCGGATACCAAGCCCCCTATGAGATGCCTGAGGGTCAAACAGGCCACTTATTCGATTATTTAGTTTCACATCATGGCTGTAGACCCTCACATGAGATTCCATCTCCAGCTTACTCACTCACTGCATTGCATGTCAACTACAATGTTTTCATGAGGCCATGAAAAAGGGTGAGTTGGGGGGTGTGTGGAGTCTCAAAGAAGGTATGTTTTGATGGTTATTTCAGTATCTTTTCATTAGGATATATAAACCTTTTTGCATCTTGAACTTAGAAAATGATAAAGAATTATGACTAGACATGTGAGATTAATATAGAATGCTGACGATTGTCGTTTTCATGTACAGGAGGGAGGAAAAATGAGAAGTGGCCATCCTAAAGGAAAAGACAAAGATAAAGTAACTACTGTCCCTCCAACGGGAAACCATATGCGAACCAGATCACAACGGGTCAACACAAGAAAGGAAGCGGAGATACCAGCTCGGAGCAGAAAAGAGAAGAAGTAACATAGGATTAACGATTATGCGTATCCCTCAGGATCCCTGATCTTGAGGGATCACTGTTTTAGCTGTTTCTGCATCTAGATATCTCCGTCAACATCCTTATATAAGGGTTAGCATTGTTAGGCGAAGGGGGGATGTTCTTATGTAATTTCTTTTAATAGATCAATACTATGATCGTTGTGTCCTGTTAAGACTTGCTTTATTGTAATTTTATTTCATGCATTAATACAGACTTGGTTACTCTTTTATCTTTGAGCCTGGATCAACTTTAAGCGGTGTACCCCTGGAGGCTAAGGGCTCGACCCTGGAGGACACTTGCTCTTGTATCATTACGCGTGGTTTTTGTGTGGTTTGCTTATCAACGTAATCTAGTAATCTGACGTGTTTTATCCAATTGATGTTAAATGCTCTGTTGTGTTAATTCATCTAATATTCCTGCAAACGAAAGTGTTGTATTGACGCTGCATTATGTTGCTGTTCTTTTAAGTGCTGGTATAATACGATTAATCTTTACAGGATTATTGTTGTTACAAAACAGAGTTCTTGCGTTATGCGATTGTGCCTTAAACATCACAGAGTTTGTTGCGGAAGCTCTGATTTTATATGCTTGTTGATCTCTTGAATGTTATTGTTTCATCTTCAGATGAAATCATATGCTTTCTAATTAGAAGTGATAACTGAGCCAAACTGGATACGTTGTGTTTTCAATACTGTTCCATGTGTGTACATCTTTAAGGATGAAGGATTGATGTTTGGATTGGTGAGATTGAATAGATTCACGGGTTTTCGGACTTAGTTACTAATCAGTTCCTTAGATGTTGTTCCATTTCTGAATTGCTTGTTGTTTCATTTCGAATTGTTGTTCCCTTTTCAGTTGTTGTTCCATTTTGAATTGCTGTTCCATTTTCAGTTGCTGTTCCATTTTGGATTGCTGTTCCATTTTCAATTGTTGTTCTACTCCGAGAGTGTTGTCCTATTTCATTAATGTTTTCTTTACTTGCTTTTGAAAAGAACAATCCTCAGCTATAGCAAGCATCAGCATCAGCCTCCAAGCTCCCAGACCCCCGATCTGTTCTTCATCAATTTCCAAAGGGATGGGTTACCGCTACCGTACCCTTGACTGATGCATTGCCTTATAGTTGCCATTTCATTTCATTTCCTTTTATCTGCTGTTTCATTTCCTGTCTGCTAAGGATGAGTCCCAGGCTGTAGTGAGCATCAACATCTGCCTCCAGGCTCCTAGATCTCTGATCTGTCCTTCGATTTCCTTTCTATCAGTTTCTAAAGGGATGGGTTATTGCTACCGTACCCTTGACTGATTCTTTGCTTTACGCCTAAGTGTGTGATTTAGTCTTTTGAGAATAGTTAAGTGTAGATGCACACCAACTTACCTTTGTAATTTTAATTAGCTGTACTATGAGCATTACTCTAACAAATTCTAAGCCTCAGACAGAGACACTCTTTGAAATAGCGAAATGATCCCGGATTGACATATTAATGTGAGGTAACTAGAGGTGAAAGAGACCCTTTTTATAGCTCTATAGTCGGTGACAAATTACTGTGTAAGAGGTATGTGCGCCAAGCACAGTCCTTCAAAATTGATCTGATCTAGAAGTAATGGGGTATTTAGCATAAATTTTCCCTCATTGGGGTCCTTTGGGACCTTCACCTTATCATGGCGTAGAGGTATGTATTCGGGTAACTTGGAAATAAGGTCGACGCCCTGAATGTCAATGTCCTCTACACCCATATCCATATCTTCGGCTCCCAACTCAGCTTCTAAGTCTACCACATTTCCTTTCTCTTGCACAGTAGAATTCTCTTTCTGTGGGTGTTTCCTAGGCAATGCACACACCGGATGTGCCAATTTCTGCTTATTCTTCCTTGTCTTTGACGCTCTCTGGCCAGCGTTGTGTTACATAGAATTTTGTCATTGTCCTTGTAATCCATGTTGCATGATCCTGGAGGACCTCTACAGTGAACCCTACATGCTTCCCCTTCATGAAGAAATTCCCATTGCGTTCCTCTTCATGAGCAGGACAATTCCCTTTTGCATCATTTCCCAAAAATATTTTGTTTTTACCAGTTTAAAAGACCGGCACTAATGGCCCATGTTCTACTTGTGCCAATATGCAGGGATTATAACTATCCCTGGCACCGACCGAAGCAACTGAGCCTTGTTCCAGTCACGCCGATTCTCTTTTGGAAATTTTTTTAAATAAGGAGTCGAAGCTTCCAGCTCTAGAAGCTTCGTAACGGAAGTCTGGTAAATGGTTGGATCAGATGGAGTCGAGGATGTCAGTTTGGGCTCCGTTCCCATATTAGGATGGAACTACCACAAAATATAAGACCTTCCCCCATGAGAAGAGGAACCATCTCCATTCCATCCATGCTATATAAACCTCCCTTTTTCCCAAACACAAGCTAGTGTTGGTATGCTAGTTCTAATTAGGCATTGGTTGAAGAGTAATCAAAAAGTTATTCATAGTTGTAGCTTTCTAGTTGTGTGTGAGGGAGAAGTTTGAATTTGGTTTACTGTGAAGACTAAATGGAAGAGCTTTAAAACTACCATTGTTGAGGTCATTGTGGAACGCTAACAGAAGTGTGTGGGAACCTGGATTTGTAGGAGGACAACAACAACATCAAGACAACGACTATAATCTCTTCTTGATTTAAAATATATGCAACTATAGATTGATATGGCATCTCACATGTTTATGGCTTAATGTTTCTTGACTTGTTAAGTAGGTTGAATTACAATTTTTCTATTATCACGGTTGTTGTTTGCTGGTGTTTACTTGTTTCAGGTGCTCGAAGAAGGAAACAGTAGATAACTGGAACGAGAAAGCAAGGTCATCACCAAACAGATAAGTGTACTAAGAGGTAGTCCCTCTTAATTGATTTTAACCTAAGGAAATATTCCATAGAATGTACTTTTTGTGGCTAGACCTACTGTCAGGCTAGAGGAATTGTTTGTGGCTAGACCCGCTCTCGGGCTAGAGGAATTGTTTGTGTTTGCACTTAGAATTTTACTTCACCACAAATTGGCGACTCCGCTGGGGAGCCAATCCTTCTATTTTCTTGTTTGAAATTTCATGGTTTTGTGTGAACTTTTCTAGTATCACCATTTCCCTTTAGTTCTGTCTGTTTTTCCTTGTTTACTGCTCTAGGTCTGAAATTTACAGTAGCAAGTCTAGTCTCAGCCTTTGAAAAAATATATTTTTTCCTTGCCTTTAGGTGAAGATTAGGGTTCACCCTACATCTCGAATAATGTGTCATGATCTCTTGATTTCTACCTTTTAGCTCATTTCGACTGCGTTCTCCCTAACTAGAAAGCTCCATTTAGCTTGGCTTGTGTGCTTGCCTGGTTTAGCCCACCCTCTGATGTGTTAAGTTTTGCCTTGTGTGAAGTTATTTTTTATTTTTTCTTTGAATCCCTCAATCAGCACTACTTTTTTAGTTAGGCAGTCACGTCGATCAGGCCATCAACGGTAGTTGTAGTACTGGCCAGTCATGCTAGTCATGTCGATTGGCACTAGTTGTCAGTTAGTCAATTGCTCCAGTCTTTGAGTTAAGAAAAAGTCTGAATTTCTCACATTCCCATGCCAGTGTGTCTTGACCCTCAGACTCCCTTCTTTCGACTCGCATCTTCATTGCTTCATTTTCAATTGAATGCATGAAAGAGTCTCATTTGTTCTCTTATTTCAAGTGTCTCTTTTCTCTTTCCAAGCATAGATTACATTGCTTGGTTTCTCGATTGAAGCATTTATGTGTCTGGTTGGTTCGATTCAAGAAAGAAGTTGTTTTCAGTTTCATTTATCATGCTTTGGATTTGATTGATGCTTGTTTTCGGAATTGTGAAAATTTTCAATTAAAGTGCTTTATGTGAAAGATTCATTTTGCATTTTATGAAAAGGAGAACATCATTCTAGTTTACTTAAGCAAAAATATTGCATTAATAGCATTATTGAGATGCTAGAATTGCATCATCATAAGCATTGGAAATAAAATAAAACTTCTTATGTTTTTATAGGAAGATTAAGTGCATTTAGGACATGCATAAGTGAAATTTTTCATTCTTTGATTGTTGCATTGATTGTGTGCTATATATCCCTCAATTAGTGTTAACTTTCATCGAAGAAAGATTTATTTCTCATACAATTGCATATAGGAGTTTTTAGATGACAGCGGTACGGCCTTCTGATTGAAACCTAATTCAAGATCAGCCATTAAAATTTATTGAATTAACCTAAGGAAGCATTGAAACGTAATGCTCACATTTAGTGGTCTAGGCTAGAGATGTGTTCTGGCGTCTTTAAACCTAGCAAGTGTCGTTCACTTAACATTAGACAACACTAGTACAAACTTGTGCTCCCTATACCGTCATGTATATAAAGGGAGACCCCACTAGGTTTGTGATCCTTTATCTGTTGGAAGCCGAGTCTACCACCTTGTAAACGTGACACACTAAACACAACATTCAGG
>APFE031231117.1:42318-61310 GCA_000404065.3 Pinus taeda
CGTTATGTACTGGGGGCATTGGAACCCGATCTGTCTTTGGTACGAAATGACATGTATTCCTCCCAGAGTGTGGTTCTTCCATCTAGTGAAGACCTCTTGGGAGCCATGTTCTCGTATGGTTCATGAACAAGGGTCATGAGGATAGTTTGGTCATGTGTCAACCTTGTTAAAAAATGAAACAATGAGTGTCAGCATAGTTCTTTGTCTTGTGTCAAGCTCATTAACAAATGAAACAAGGGTCTCGAGGATAGTTCTTTTACTATGTCAACCTCATCAAAAAATGAAGTAAATCCCTTTTCCAAATAGAATCTTTGATTAAGATCTCATAAAATCCCAGTCAAATCTTTCCAAGATCTCGAAAGTCAACCTTCATTCCATTCACATAGTTGACTGAAATGAAGCTTGGGGGGCATGTACCTCGATTGAGTAATTATGTTGGGGCCATGCGAAACTATAACAAGCATAGTTTTTCATTCAAAGCTTTTGTAAACATGAAACCGAATCCAATCAGAGTTCTCCATGGTCCAATATTGTGTAAAAATGAACCCATGCCCAATTTATATCTCGTGATTGCCATTTTTTAGCTAATTTCTGCTAGATGAGCCTTATTTGTTTCATTCCATTGCCACCATCTCTTTGGTCGATCATATGATTTCACTTGGTCGTTATTCCTTTCTGGAGGGACCACAGTGATGAGTGGTTTTGTTAGCCATCCTCTTGACCATTACATGTTTTGAGCAGTTCCACCATTGTCGAAACCAGTTGCTACCATTTATACCACTCATTCCTCCAAGACGAGTCACCTTTAAGCTCTTTTCTGACTTGTACAAAATGAAAAGATCGCCAAGTATTTTTCCCTTTTGACTCATAAAAGACAATAAAATGGGGGGTCCACTTTCAATCTCTTTTCTGACTCTTTAAACATGAAAAGATTGCCAAGCTCTTATCGTTTTGAACTCGTTAAAGGTTGCGAAACATTGTCTACCTAGTATACATTTACCCATTTTTCGGGCTGGGATATACTATTTACCAAAAATTACTCCTTGACTGAAATGGTCAAGCAGTTCTCTCAAGTATCATTTTCTACCTTTTCGAGCTAGAGAGATACAAATGTACGAAAAGGGACCATGTGGAGTTTTCTTTTTCGTTTCGTTTTCAAACTTTTTAAAAATGAAAAATATACCGAGTTACCCCTTTGTTGGACTTGTTAAAACATTAAACGACATTGGATTCATCATCATGATGAACATGAGCTTATCCTTCCTAGGGCTCATTAAACTTACTAGGTCAGATTCATCCAAAGGATGGACTTACCATGCAATCACATTCTATCCCCTTCAAGCTTTTGATTAAAAAATAATTGGGGTACCTTCCAAGAATGGTGGGGGGAAATTTGAAAATTCAATCAGTTGTGTCGATAGCTGACTCTTGAACATGACACTTTCTTCTTCATGTCGGGTTGAGATATACTCCTTTTTATTGTTGACCTTCCTGGGTTGGGCCGCTCAATTTGTAGTGAAGTAAATTTCGTGCTCTTGGGATATCCTCTCTCAGATGGATGTGCGATGCCTTTTCACGCTCCTTTTGAACTTGCTGATGGAATCAAACCAGAAATATATCCTCTTCAACCTCTATCAGTTTTTCGAGCCTCTCTTCCAAGGCTCCACAATCTATCATTCTTGTGAATGTCTCTATGCACAAACTAGGTACAATGTATTCCATTGGCATCACAACTTCTACACCATAAACCAACCTGAAAGGCATTTGTCCAGTCAACTTTTTTTAATTTGTCCTATAAGACCATAGCATCGTGGGTACGCGCACATCCCAATCATTCCTTTGCACATTACAAACCTTCGTCAGCGCATTCTCTAATATCTTATTAAACTCTTCCACCATCCCATTATCCTGCGGGTGAGAAGGCGTACTCTTCTAATGATAAACCTAGAATTCCTCTATCAACACGTTGATCATCTCATTAATAAAATGCGTACCGCAATCGCTCATCAAAATCTTTGGGCACCGAAACCTGGTCAACACATATTCAAAGATGAACTTTGTTGTTCTTTCCCTTGTACAGTCCTTTATAGGCTGCACCTCTGCCCATCTGGTTAAATACTCAATTGCGGTGATGATGTATCGTGCACCCATCTTTTTCTTGGAGGTTGAATCGGTCCTACAAAGTCAATTGCCCTCTTCTTGAAAGGTTGCAATGACATCTACGGATTCAGAGGCATCTCATCCCTCCGTGATGGCCTTCTAGTCCTTTGACATGCATCGCATGCCCTATAATACACTTTTGAATCCTTATGTAGGGTCGACCACCACAACAAAACGCATAGAATGTAG
Organism: Pinus taeda; assembly: GCA_000404065.3. NCBI lineage: Eukaryota > Viridiplantae > Streptophyta > Pinopsida > Pinales > Pinaceae > Pinus > Pinus taeda. The sequence continues at coordinate 44,668 of APFE031231117.1, forward strand.
GTTTTAAACCTGTACATAAACTACCTACATACCAATTATAAAACACAAAAAATAAACAATAGCGAGAGCATAACACATAAAACAAATATACACAGATATTTTCCCCTACATCCCAAAACTAGGACTACCAAATTGATTTTTCATTATTTTCCTTTCAATCTTACAATACATATATATATGCCGAAGCATCCAATACCATGGACCGAAAACCATCGCACCCAAAACCATGTGCAAAAACCATGCACAAAACTTCTAGTCATGGAAAGAATATAACACAACCCAACATAGAATATTCTATGCTATTTCTTTTCCTGCATAATGTCCTCATGCAGCCCCTCCATGGGCCTTAGCAAGGATGTTATTTTGCTCAAACTCAGGCACATAGCATTGTAGTATTTCATTTAAAGCCAATTTTATACAAATGTCCTACAATGACAGAGAATTATGCCACACATACCACCAATTCCATATTTTGTTGGCTAGTATACCCTTCTAGAGCCATTCCTGTTGTTATGAAGTGTATAATATCTTCAAAGATATTGTCCGCTATGCGCACCACAAAGAGTTGCGCGTCAGGTAGTCCTTCCTCCAAATTAGTAGGCTCCTCTCCTATTTCAATGTGCGATAGATGATCTGGCCCTACATTCAATCATCCTAGCTTCACAACGACTTCAAAATCATATTCCTAGAAAACCAAAAGACATATGCATATCTTCCCCCCCAACACAGGCATGTTTACCAAGTATTTCAATGCATAATGGTATGTATACATCTTAAAGTGTTTGCCTAACAAATAGTGTCTGAATTTCTGGAGCACGTACACCATAGCTAGTCCTTCACACTCTGTCGTTGAATAATTCTTCTTAGCTTTAGAAAACTTCCTACCTGCGAACGCTATAGGATTATCTAATTCTCCCTCACCAACCTATGTCAGTAATACTCCTAGCACAATACATGACACGTCCACATGCACATGAAATTCCTTCTTCCAATCTGCGAATACTAGGATTGACACGGTGAACATTTTCTCCTTTAACACATCTAGGTCTGCTGGCATTCTTCATTCAAGCAAAACGTAGCATACTTCTTTAACAGTTTTTTCATTGGCGTGGTAATTTGGGCATAACTCTTGATGAACTTCCTATAGTATCCAGTATGCCCTAGCATTGCACGTAGCTGTTTCACACTTCTTGGCACCTCCAAATTGATGATGACTGCGGTCTTAGCAGGGTCAACCATTAAGCCCTGTCTTCATACCACATGACCCAACAAGATTCCAAAAGGGACACAAAACAAACATTTCTTCAAATTGAGCATGATCTGATACCTCCGGCATGTGTCTAGCATCAAGCGCAGACTTGCTACATGGTGCTTTACTAGCCCAAACACCATCCAATCATCAAACTATACCTCCAGAAACTTGTGAATGAAATCCTTGAACGCCAAGATGACTATGCACGAGAAGGTCACTGGCATGTTCTTCAGCCCAAAAAGCATCAGAGTATAATGAAAGCATCCCCATTCAGTTGTGAAGGTTGTCTTTCTTCTATCCTCAGGCACGATCTTGATTTGATGGTACCTCGAGAACCTATCGGTGAATGAATATGCTTCCTGATTGCCAACATTATCCAACACTTCATTGGTGAACAAAGTCGGAAAGGGATCATGCACACAGGAATCATTCAACTTCTTGTACTCATGCCAATCATCAAAACTATATTTGTGCGTACCCCACCATCTTTCGGGCAGAGCACATAGTGCCAAATCCAAGGTCTAGAAGTGATGTTTCTCTGGCACTTCCCTTTCAAAGGCATCCAAAAATTTATCAATGTCAATTAAACCATCATAATAGGGCATACTTCTTACCTCTGATGATACACAGTGCAACAATTTAGTCATCATATTACAATAGTGTAGACACTTCATGCAATCGATTCTGCTAGTGTTCCAACTCCTCATCTGAATCTTAAGTGTAGGAACTTTCACGGTCCCATGCAATACATCCATTTGCTGTCGGATTCAACCAATTTTGTTCTCACGCCTATATCTTATAGGTCTAGTCCAAATCATCGTCACTTTCATAATCGCAGACTGGTTCAGAATAGCACGGCCCTTTTGCAGGGTCCAAGGGTACTAATATGCAAAGCGATTTCTTCTCAAATAACATATTTCGCTTCTTAAAATTGATCACCCCATTCATGTCAGTGGCCTATTCAATCCCAAGGAGCATGGGGTATGGATTGTTGTCATCCAAAATTTCTATCACTTCAAAGTTAGCCAACGTACTCGCACCTTCAATATCCACCATTACTCCTTGCAATCGTCCCATGGGGATGATCTTTAGTTGATTTTCCATCCTTAACTGAATCAAAGACCACTACAGTGCGAGTCTCCCCATTCGCTCCCACATCTGTTTAGGAAAAACATTCACGTCTGATCCTAGGTCCAAAATAACTTGGTCCATTTCATATTCTCCTATCTGCACAGTGAGCCTATCTCACATCCTGTTCTTGCCTTATGCTTACCAATCTTCCTGACTATGTGTGTTCCATCAGGAGTGTTCTCTTTTCCATAACACTTATTTATCAGCTCTTGTAATCCCTTCACATCCTTTCTATCACGTAGCAGCTTCATGCAAGTCTCCAAGAAAGTAGTAAGCATGGAAGGGTCTAGTTCGTCAGCTAGATTATCCCAACTTCCTGAGGTAGAGGCCTCAACAAAGCTTTTCTTTGCTTCCATAAATGTTTCCCGTGCATGATCTAGATCAAACTCAACCTCTTTTTCTGGAGCTTTACGGATCCATGCACTTTCTTCAGGCTTCTTCCCCTTATCTTCGCCAATCGTCACTCCACTTTGCAACACTATATTCACATTAGGATCCTCTTCACGAGGCTCATCCATCATCATCTGTAGGTTCTGAGTCGGTTGCGACAGCTGCACCCCTTTCTCACATATCTTTTCTAATAATACAGGGAAATCTTCACTCGCGTGGTCAAACTGAGTACAATATCGACATGACAGATGTGTCAGGTTCATGAATTCTCATGCATAGTGTCTTGGTCCTCCACAATTATAGAAAATCACCTGTCCCCAACCTCTACCAGGTCCTCCTCCACCTCTACCTTGTCCGCATCCCTAATATCCTTCTCGCGCTCCCCCAGTGCCTTGATCCAGAGGCTGAGTTTCAGCCTAAACCCTATATGCAAGCGTTCTATCCATCATTAACTCATAACTATAGAAATTGCGCTCATCATGACCCACAGATTGGTAGAAGTTGTAGAAGAGATGTTACGATGTCTATACAAATTTCTACAGCAAGTGGCAATTGTCTGTCACATGTTTTCTAGCTACCTAACAGATATCTCACCATAGCACGGGCCCTGCACTTGGCCCTGCTTGAGCCTCCAGCCTCAGAGGCATTGGCCTTCTTGCTGCAACATAATTCACAAATACTGGGTAGTGATCTTTGTCATGCCCCTAAATTTTGCATTTCATGCACCAAACTTCTTCGCGCACCTCTGGCTGAATTGTTCTATCATTCTTCAGAATTTGAAATTCTAGGCAAAGATTCTGCAGCTGCACGTGAATCTGTTGAACTCCCAAATTAACATCTTGCATCGGTGTCTCATGCAATCTCGTCTCAATTTCCAGAGCTTCCACTTGGGTCCCTTTTTTTGTTGTTGTGATAAGGTGACCCTTAGAAGGCACAAGAGCAAACCCACAAACCATTCACAATGCCTCCCATCTGTTAGATTCATGTTAGCTTCACGGATCGTACACTTCAATCTCTGATCTAGATCCCAGGGTGTCTCGCTAAGCTTCATCATGATCTCTTTGAATCCCACAATTGATTGCACTTCAGACTTGGGCCTACTGAATTCCTTATTCAGCGTAGTCTGAATATCTTCCAATGTAGCCATCGAGTTATCATTGCAGTACTTAATGTACCACGTTAGCGTGCATTCCTGCAAAGCAAAAACCAACTTTTCTTTCTTCATCTGACCATATGTAATACGTTGGGCTTCCCATATAGACTTCACGATGAACCAAAACTGGTCTGGATCCTTATTTCCCAAGCCCTTTAACATAGTTTGCTTTACTGAGTTCTACATATTGAACGGTGGCGGAGGCGGCAGTGGTGTAGGCGAAGGTGTATGTGGTGGAGGTGAAGATGGAGGTGGTGTGGGTGGGTGGGGTATTCACGGGAACCCCTGTCTTATCAACTGAAAAGCACTTTGTGGGGAAGCCATTTTTTTCTTCCTCGTCATCACTCAGAGGAGGTCCAATCAGCGGGCTATATTCAGGGCCTATTTTCCCTCTATCTCTAAAGATCTTTTCACTTCTCCTAGCTCCAAACATCAAGGTAACTTCATAACCTTCTTTTCACATAGGAGCATCTTAATCCAAGTATTTAAAGACCTTAAATACTTACCTTGCGGTCCCCTGAAGAAGAGTCGGTCTACTTCATTGTAACTAACCGAAGTATCGACCGTAAATTTTGTCACAAATCCTCCTATGATACGATCAATCCAATGATCAACAGTGCGTGCAATGTTATCTTCAAAGGCTTCCAATCTCTGCACTAACTTCGGGGTTTAGACTATCGGACTATCAAGCCTCCAACTTCCTTGGTCGTCTGCAAATTTTGCGGTCCTCTCGTATAATTCAACTAGGAAGGAACAAAAGAATATTTCGTGTATCTCTATGTACAGATATCTGTCCAACCACTGTTGTTTCATAAATCATGGATTCTTTTTCTCTTGCGCCACGAATTCATGGCTCTTTCAATCCAACCAGTATTTAATTTCCTTCTTAGTTGGATTCCAGTGATGTGACATCACACATCTCTTTATGCAAATCCTGGTCCCAACAATGGAACCATTTGTTGGCTTGATGAGCCCAGACCCAGGTTCAGCGTTAATTAGCCAAGAAAATCCCTACACTACTGGCCCTTTCGGCATCAATCTATGAAGCGCAAACTGAATTCCACTCGAAGCAGTAAGGGGGGATGCAGGAACCAAGTTTCCCCACCCTGAGATGGTAGTGATGTCATTTTATACCCTAACCCTTCCTTAGCGTAGATCGATAAGCCTTTTAGGGCTTATCGATATAGTCCTCTTAGTTGTCCTCTAGACCTCCGCAAAGGTCTTTGACTGTCCTTCGCCTACACTAAATAGGTGAATGAGGCATTTACAGGCCTCTATAATTACTCTTACTTTTGTATTTACCCGATTAGTTTAAGTATTGGATAACTTCAGTATGCATTACAATCATCTTCACGTAAACAGATATTCTTATTTGCGTTCATATAACATAGTAAAGTATATAGATTCGCGCATCACTACAACATTAAAACATAAACCTAGTATTCATCATAACATAATCGCATGCATTTATAATAGAAGTAAAATAGATCATACACATATAATTCCAGAATAATTCTCTTTATTGATGCTTCAGATCCTCTTTATATATTCCAACTACCCTGCACACACAGTTGCAGGGGTCTACGCACTTAGCTATGGACTTCTACCTTAGGCCTCTGTGCACACAACTGCAGAGCCTCTTTCCTATGCTAATACTCTTCACTCTTATCTCTCACAGACCCATTACATCAATGACTCTTCTATGATGAACTACCTTAGACTCTTCTAAGACTTCCTTTTCATACAATCTTATGGTCTGCAAACCATGGGTAGATCTCCTAAAGCCAACATGACTTATATAAATGAAGGGAGGAAACCCTTTATGACTCTTTACATCTTCGTGCTCCGCAACCACAAAATGCAGAGACTTTACATTATTTATGCAAAAACTTTCACTTTTAACCCCAAAATTGACTCTAGGGGACTCGTTCCCAACACATATTTTGGTTAGTGATGTTCGGATGGAAAATATGATCCTTGCGTAATGAAAGCCTTTTGATGAGCCATGATACCCATGTCTATCATGGAAACCTTACACCTTCACTTGGTTCTTTATGTTCCGTTGTTTTCAAGATGATCCAATCAAGTAGAAAAGGACAAGGGGAAATCTAAATGATCAAACCAATATCATAGGTCTTATATATTCTTTTTTGAAGGGAGAACCTCTCTTGATCTCAATAAGTCGAGATCCATCTTCCACCCATGAAATGAATAATTGTTGATGCACATTCCTGTATAAAATAAATAAATAAAGGAGAAAGAAGAGAAAGGCTTCCTACATAAAGAGGTGAAGCAAGCAACTCCATCGGGGCACTTTCCAATCCTGATGGTAGTGGACAAATGTTTGTATTCCTGAAATGACTCCGTCAAGGTACTAGCCAGGCCTGCTTGTAGTAGAGAAATACCAGAGATGAAAAAATACACTCTAAAAATATAAAGCTCGCAAACTTCATTATCCGTTTCCTGATTCGAAACATTGTGTGATCGTTAATCTTATGTTTGTGTTAAACCAAGCAAAGGAATAAAGGGGACTATATTCATGCACGGGGTAATTGGGGAATCCATGGCAATCCGAATGATGAATCAATACTTCCTAAAGAACTAGACCTTTCATTAAGAATTTACCGAGGCAGAGAAGTTGGAGTTCTACCAATGTGTCACCAAGTGTTGCCATTGTGACAACACCCTCCAAACTTTTGTCTACACTCGAATTTTAGAGGCTACAAGGGATCTTGTGATCAGATGTTTTGTAGTCACTTCTTGGCCAGTGATTCTTTGTTAATATTTTGGGCTCACTTATTGGATTGCAAGTGTCAAATTAACCTACTCACACATGCTCAGCCCATAATGAATTCACGAGTGCATTCTTTCACGCAAGCTTGAATAGGCCTAGCGTAGTTTGTCAAGAAAGTGTCTACGCCATGATCAACCCATGTCGGCAGTTAGTCCACATGTTCATTGCAATATATCACTTTCAGCTGTGTTTGCACTGTTATTTTGGTGAGTTTTTCAAACTGTTGCTTTTGCACACCTTCATTTTCACGAGTGTCATTCTCATGTTTTTTACTGTCACTTTTTCTTGCCTTCAATTTAATTAGTGTCATTCTCATGTTATCTTCACTCTGTCATGTGTCGCTCTCACCATCATTTGCGTATTGCAAGTTTCGTTCACGCTTTTCTTTCCATATCACATGTGTCACCTTCAAGCATGGGAAGTGTTGCTCATCGCGTAAAGTGGAGCTTCAGTTTGTCTTAAGGAATGATATTTGTCACAACAAGTTGTTCTTATCATGTAAACATGTATCACACTCATTCCAAAATTCTTAAGCATTGTTGCACAAGTGCCATCATTTTCTTCACAAAGTGTATCTTTAGTGTCACACTTGGTAGGTGTCATTGTAAAGTTTTTGCATTGAGGAAAGTATGATTGTTCATATGTTCTGAGTGTTCCTTGTCATATCATCAAGTGATCTAAGTGTGTGATCATGCTCAGAGTCTCTCTTTTACTCATCTTCAGCTCAAAGATCCAACACTTAGTCCAACTGGAAAAACTCCTTGACCGGGCTACTTAGCTTCATTCTTCCTAGCCTGAACTGCACATTGCACAATATCATCCCTCAAGCAACACCCTTGTCCCTTGGCACTACACAATGCCCAATATCTTCCTTCCAAAAATATGCACTATGAAATCTCAGTGCTCAAGCCTAACCCCTGTGCTCAAGAAATGTGCAATATATCTCCCCAACCGAGCCTAAACTATGCATTTTGCAGTCTTAATCCTCAATCCTTAGCCTTAAGCTCTTGAAATGTGAAATTTCACAATTACTTACTCTCCCTACCTCCCAGAACTGTGCAGTGGGCAAACTCAAGGATCAAGCCTCCAACCTAAGCCCTTGAGTCCCTCAATTGCACAATCCCTCTTCCCAGACCTCCCTCAACTATGCATTGGCCAGTCTCAAGGATCAAGTCTCCAAACTGAGTCCTTGAGTCCCTCAACTGCATAATTCCTTAGCCTATGTCCTTCCAGAACTGCATAGTGGGCATATTCAAGACTCAAGCCCCTACCTTGAGCTCTTAACTCCTTCAACTATGAAATCTCTTGATTTTAGCCATCCAGAACTACGCATTGCATAGTCTCAAGCCTCAGTCCCAAACCTTGGCCTCTAGAACTACGCAATCCCATTATCCAGTGACTCAAACAGATACCAATTCTAGCCCTAATAGGTGAATTCATGAAATATGTTATGTCAAGGGTTTTTAGATTGATGTTGGCTTATCATGAATTATTTTAGTTGCAAGTACTTTTTCTTATCATGACAAGATGATGATGGAGGAAAGGAGAGGAGGACCATTCTAGAAGACACATATGGAGCTAAATAGAAAAGATGATTATTAGGTGAGAAGACCAAGGAACACCAGAATACAACAGAAGATCAAATATCAAGCCCACGTGAAGGCTCCATTTGATTCACAACCCTTTGAAGGGTGGATATGAAGAAAAAATCATATCTCTCATGAATATTAAGCATTCCACATCTCTTATTGAAGACAAAGCAGCAACAAAGAGTGGATTGACATTTCCATGTCATCATGCAATCCATGTCATCAATGTCATGTCATGTCATGATTCATCATGTGCCACATCATTTGTGTATTATGTAAATTCTATATTGGAAAATTTAATGTAAATTGGAAGTACAAGAGTCATCTATGTAATGTGAAAAGTCATGTGGGAGTCGAATGGTCATAGAGAAGTCAAACAATCATGAGGGTAGTCCAAGAGTTAGATGGGAGGTGAATGATAACCCGATTTGTTATATATACACCCTCATTGTACATGCAGAGTACCTTTCCACCTTGGCTCCTCCTAACAGGCATTAGAGAGGAAGATAGTTGTTATGGAGGAGCAAGTGACCTCTCTAATGCTCCACTATTGGGGCTAGTGGTGTTCTTTTTTCAATGTATCTTGGAACTTTTACTTAATTCAGAAGCTCATTGAGCTGAAACACTTTCATAAATATGTCATGACTATTGTAAGATTATTATTTGAATGTTTGCAACACATGTTTTTTCTCATCTGCACTAAGGAAATTGAACTATTTCAATGGCTTTGGTATTTATCTTGTTAAAAATGTGTTCTATTTGCATTAACAATTGTTGCTTCCTTGTGAAATATTTCGTTAGTTGATCAACAATTAATTTTTATGTATGTGGTTGTGTGCTTTTTCTAGATTATTATTATTACTTGTCTTTAACGTTCTCGCTTTTCCCTCCCATTTTGGTATAAGGACCTTGATATTTTCTGTAGTTGAACATTTCACAAGGCATACACACTTGTTGATCCAAAGATACCTGTGTATTACTCTCTTGTGTTGAACTTTGTAGCCAAGGAAAATCTAGAACATACATGATAGTTGGGCCAATACTCCGGATGGGGCTCCTACTCCAAATGATGTGAGGTCTAATTGGGAATTCACATCAAGGAGACCCCCTTGGTTGATGGATTTCTAGCACCGTCAACAGTTTGAGATTAGAATTAATGAGTAGTCTAAGAGTAGTTTTATATCATATTTTGTGTCTTAATGAATGAGGCTCTAATCTAAAATTGTCCAAGACACGTATATAAAACATTTTAATGCAGGAACACACGATTTTCCATAAACGTTGGCATAGTTTGAAGTTTATTGAGCACTATAAAAGTGGAACAAGTGGACTATTCAAGGCTTCAGATTGTTGGGCACTATTATTAAGGTGTTATTCCTGAGAAGTTTCTCATGGACCAATAAAATGTTCATGCACCTCCTGAAAACTCTCTCTGAGACCAAAAAGGGTGATCATTATTTCACAAGCCTGAATGTAATCAATTGTAAGATGGCCAAGATTCTTGAGCACACAACAATCATTATGTCCTTGAGCTTAAATATAGCGATCTCCATAATTTGTTATCGGTCTTGTAGGATAATTTCCATTGTGTTTGGTTTTATTTAAGATTTATTAATTATGAGGCAAGTTGTTTTGGATAACGTAGCCTCTAAAATTAGACAAGTTCACTAGGGCTTACGTTCCCTTGTTACTATAAATATGTATGTAGAAACTCAAAGTAAATTTGTCATGTTGTTGTACTTTGTGATATTGTTGTTGATTAATATAAATGCTCGTGGATGTGTGCTTAATATACTGAGCCTTCTTTCATAATTTTAGTTATTGGGAATAGGCTAAACCCTAAGTTAGGCCCACTCAATGTAACACCATGTATCATATTTTTCCTTTCAATAATTTATATGTTCCCTTCTTACAGTACACGTTTCTTTAATTGTTCACCAAATTAGCATCGATCGATGTGATTTACTTTGTGTGTTTAACTACAAGTAGGTTTCATGTTATTTTTGTTACTATACTCTCTTGGGCCATGTTCTTTGATTTTGGGTAGGTGTAGAGGTTATTGCACAACTACTACATAATTGGTAGTTGTTGCTATGAAATTAGTAGAATTGTTGCAAAAGTATAGATAGTGATGTTAAATCAAGAACTCATATAAATATTGCTTACAGTTAGGTAGTATACTTAATATCATGTGTTGATTTGAATTCCAACACTTTGGAAACTTGTGGTTGAGCCAATTTAATAGTTAAACCTATCTTGATCATGATTTCCATCACCGATAGGTTTTCTGTGTGAGAATATAAATTGGCAGGAACTTTTGTGCTTGTGCATACACACAGATTCCTTGCAAGTTTAACAAACCTTGGGTTGATAATTAAATGATTATGTGAATTCTCATCATTGTTCGAAATAAATATACAAGTATTCTCACCATCAATTATGAATGTAATTTTGTTGCAAGCCTAATTATTAATTTCTTAGTGAAAATGCCACTAAAATTTATAATAAGTGAATCAACAATAATAGTGAAATAACATAAAATACAACTAAGAGGAAATTAAGCACACTAGTGCACTACCTTACTATCACAGTGATTCCTACTAAAGAGGAGATTCCTTCCTCCTTAGTAGAGAGATGGTAATGCACAAATCACAAACTAAGTTAGAGAAATATTATAAATACATTATCTATACGAGTTTGCATTAATATCAAAAAAGGATTACAGATACATAGTCTCTCCAAAAATACGGTAGTATCATGATCAAAACATTAAATATGAATGAAAAAAATTACAGATATAACCATAACTATAGAGATGCAACAGAAATAACACTTCATCAAATACTAAAATATGCCTCCAAACACAATGGAAATAAACTAGCTCGAGCAATGGTATCTTATCTCTGAGAAGAGATATGGTGGTTACATGCCTATGAACTGTGTTACAATGAGGCTCAAGGGCTAATTTATTATTTAACATCAAGGGAAAACACTAAACAACCAAAACCCTAACCCAGGAGATGGAACACCAAGAGTTTGTGGGCCACATTGGGGTTAGTTGGGTATCCAACTTCCTGGGGATGTAACTTGGTCATATTATCTTCATTTGGCATGTATGATACCTTGTTGGAAATATCTATCTGATTACTATAGGATTTTCAACATGATCATGCCTGTTATAGACCTCAAAAAAGAATCCATTTAGGGGGTCAAAACTGCTCCAAATGTTCACGACCCAAAAAACTACTAAAAATAGTAAATGCTACAATAAACAACGAAACAGATGAAACTAACAGGATTTCTAGGTGGAATAGGTAGGTGGCCACCAATATACACGTGGATCACCTCGCCACATCTGTGAGAGGAAAAGGTCTTCCTATCTTATATATTAACTCATATCTATTCTTGAAATCACAATCAACTATGAGAATCTCTTGATTCTCATGTTGTCCAATTTGAGAGCCCTGCATAACAAATTATAACCAATATATTGAAAATAAAATAATGCTATAATAGTGTCTCCAAATAGTGGGAGGTCAACAACAGAAAACTTATAACTTTTACAACCTATTTTTTTGTGTCATCAAGAAATAGTTCATCATATTGGCATAGTGGTCTAGGTTGACTATGACCAAGTTACTTCCCTTGTTGACTTCCATAGATATTGTCAAGAAAACCGAAACTGTAGTATTAGCACCATAGCAGTAGTATCCATAGAGTCTTACTTTAGGATATCATTAGCATAATACATGGAGAAACATCATAGCATGAAAACATCAACTCTCAAGTGAGCCAAATTACCTAGAAATAGCCTCTTTGACAATCTTATTAATAAATTTCTAAAATAAACAACATCTTATCAAAATACAAGAAAAACCACATAAAGTAAGATGACATAAGACAGTGGCATGCATCAATATAAAAGGAAATAAATGGAGTAATATAGCATTACTATAGGGGCAAAGATGGTGGAAAAGAATGGACAAATGGAGGTAAAAGGAATGCCAATTCCATGTCCCAACAAATTACACCTTAAAATAACAAAATAAGTGGTATTATAGGATATCTGCTAATGATACATAGAAAAAGACTCGAGTTTGTCAAGAGGGATTTGAGTCTTCACAAGGAATATATTTGTATCCTATCCAATGACATTGCAAAGTCATTATCTCCTACAATTATTCTATTCCATTATGCCTTTCAGCCTTACAAAAAAATTGGTAAAATATTTTATTAATGGATTTCTTGATGAGTGACATGTGAACCATTAACTTCCCATATATTCTATGCAATATGATTTTGATGTATTCCCTTCTTTAGGATCCTCTAATTCAATGAGTTCCAACAATGTGATTTTTTGAATCATAGGTGTTTTAATTTTTGTATGCTTAATAAACTAGTCATGAGATCACCATTGTTATGGTTTCTTTCTTTCTTCCATTTAATATAATTGGATTTTTATCTAACATTGGATCTATATCATAATTCTATTGTTATTTGAGAAAATAAAATAGATAGACCTAAAAATGCTCAATAAAACTATAGTTCTAGATGGGTAAGACCACCATAATTCATCACAAATAACACCAAAGGATGAAATTTCGTCTTTTATTAAAATTCCAAAGTTGCCAAAACATGTCCATTGCTTGATGACCTGAAGACAAAGAATCCTTTATTAAAACATATTTGGTAGTTTTTAAAACAATGATCCAAGAAGAAGTTAGAAATAATGCATAAATAAACCTCAATCCTCATATTCCTTAAGTGATAAAACTAAAACAAAAAGCTTGTACTAGATAACATTAGTTGAAGGAAAAATGTAAAGGTTCATAAGAGAAAAAAAAGTTAGCCTAATCCTCACATAAAATAATCAATAATTCTACATATTCACAAAATAATAAATCATTAAACTTGGAAAATATAATTCCTACTTGTCTTTGGTGTACTCATCAAATCCTAGAATTTGTTTGGTCCTCATACTTGGGAGTTAGTTGAAGTCTAGTTGGTTGAGAGATTCTCTCCAACTAGTTAGCCTCCTAGATTGGTGTGTGGTTGAGATATTCACTCAATCAAAGAGATTGTGTGTCTAAGATAGAGGTACTATCTTGAGACATAATCTTGAAGTATTTATATTGTATCAATATCATTATTTGTGAATACAATATATTGAGGCTTAATGTCTTTTCCACCATGTAGCTTATGTTTCTGTCTCTTCAAATTAAGTTTTTATTTTCAATTAATAAAATTCAATTGGTATTAGAGCTTGGTGATTGTGAGTTGTGCTAGAGTGAATGTATTTATTATGGAGCCAAGGCTATAGTTTTTTGTTGATTGCTGGAAGAACTAGACTACTGGACGAATTTATAAGTACTACAAATCGGTGTTGAAAGTCATGTGCAGTAGATACATGTCGATTGATGCTACCAAGGAAAATTTTAGGGGCTAATATTCGTAGGTGGGCTAATTTTCTATGTTTTTTCCAAAAAATAGATTTGCTAATTTCAATTTTTTTCTAAATGATTCGCCCAAATTTTATAGTATAAAATTATTTTACCTAAAAAATCGCCAAAATTTTATAGAGACAAATATAAATCATTAGAAATTTCAATATTTAAAAAAAAATGTCGCCAAAATTTTTAATTTTCCATATTAATGAAAATTAATATTCGTGAAGGTTTCTAAACTTTTAGAAAAAATTCCATGCTTAAAATTTTCCCTGGATGCTACCAACTGCAAGATCTGAGAAAAATTGTAAATCATAGAGAGAAACTTGTTTGTGGTATGCTACGATCGTTGCAACAATTTCATCAGTAGGAGATTGCGGAACACTGTGTATGAGAGTATATTTTAAAACTTTGATTGCTAGAAAATAAGAGCACACTACACTGGAATTGGCATTGTGTGGGAGATGAGATACTCTTTTGAACTACAACCTTGCATTTGGAGAATCAAATACAATGAGATGAGGCATGCACAACTATTGCTTCAGAAGGTCCCTCAAGATCAGATCTTTGGAGATTAAAATATGAATATTGAAAATTTTTCTTGTGATCTTCTACAGTTTTCGATTTACACGATCGATCTCGTTGTACATCAAGCTACCTATAATTGCGAGAGTCTAACATAGCCACTTCAATCAGAGGAGTTGAAGGTCCAAATTAATCCTAGATGTTGGACAATGAATGGAGCTACTGTGACAAATGGAGAGGCTGCAAAATATTAATATGCCCACATGCCATGATGATATCCCTGTGGATTTCTCATCGATCACATGTAACAAAAAAAAGTACTTGGTTTCTGGTTTTTATTCAAAGTGAATTTTTCTCGACATAAGTGTTGAGTGGGAATCAAAATCAACTTATATATTTTGAATTGGTGACATGCAAACCACATGAAGCCACCTGTGAAATAGTAAGTAACAGGAGCGTAGAGTTGTGTTGAATCATTTTTTAGCATATGTGTGTTGCATGTTGTTATGTGGACTTATCCCTCTTGCGGACAAGAGCAATCTCCCTAGACCTCAAAGAAATCTAGAAATAAAGAGCTAGGAACTACTACCTTTCTCTAGACTATGATTGACTGAAAACAATACTATGATAGAGGCCACTTACTGTTTAATTGAAATGATTGATGAAGTCCCCTTGAGAGATTTTGATCATCCCTACTCCTCGATTCTTTAGAGATCTTCCCATCCCTTGACACAACTTCTCCATCTTGTCCTGAGGGAGATTTGCATAGACATAAATATACACAAGATCAAAGCATCCAGTATATAACAAAAGAGGGAAATGAACTAATTAATCCAACCATGTATCATAAATTTGTCAATATGCAATCACAATATATGTAGGTGATCAAGGAATCCTAAAAATTGTATCAACAAAGATATAATTGAGAAAGAATAGTTTCCTTTATATTAATAAAATGGAGAATAGTCTTACAACCATGAAGCCTTGATGTTGCAAGTCCCTTCCCACAATCTCCAACTCTCTCCTTGAATGAATAGTATTCCAACCTTATTCTTGCAACATAAGCCTATTGTTGAGGAGGTAAATCCCCTCTGCGGACATAGGTGATCCCTACTAGCCCAGATCGGGTCTAGCAACAATCATCAAACGTTATAGCGCAAGTTCCTAATTGCAAATTAACAGACCAATGATGAAGGCCTACCTGGATTCCAACACTATTGTTTGTAGGAGAGGTGGTGCACCCGTTCCTTTGCTCCGGCAGATCACAATCCTCACGATCTCCGTGAATGGACACCTACACATACAAGAAACGACACAAGCATAAAATCCAGCATATGCAACTATATGTCACTCATAAAGGATATAACTCATCATCATCACAAATAATAACAAGAGTGGAACCATAACCAATAGTCGTTCATTAATAATTAATCAAAGGGGAGTACAACCATTGTTCTGATGCTAGATTCTCCTTTGGCAGGTAGTCAGTAGCACATGTCTCGCAAAGCCTGTCGGGAATAAGGACAAGCCTCTTGTTATAGACATTTTTGGGCACTTCAACCCCAATCATAAATGTCCATAAACTGAGGGCTCCTAAGTCCCTAAAAGTGTTGCTTCACTGCCTAAAGGAACAAGGTCAGCTGATTACATCATCTCCCAGAAGTTCTCCACTAAAAATTGCTCATAAATGGTCAAAACTGGACCATACTAACACCCCAGTGCAGAGGGTGCGATGCATATCACCTTCCCAGTGTACAGGGTGCGATGCATACTGAATGGCCCCTCTGTAGGGTGCGATGGTCGGGAATGGACAAATGGCAAGGACAAATTGCGAGCTGGAAGATCATGGAATCTTCCAAAAGCTTCCCCTCTGACACTTGCCTCTCTGTTTTCGACTAGGGATGAGTAAGAGATCATCATTGTCCAAGTGGAAGTAGGAACTATCAGAGAGAAGACACTAATCAAGACCCCAGAAGATGACACACCTCCCTACAATCATCTATATATGGAACCCTCATCACAGAGATCCAGAGGCTGGAATCTTGTATCTTGTAGAGAAGTGTTGTTGGTTTTCTGGTGTATATTCATAGTGTTGGGTGATATAAGCTTTACTTGGGGTGAAGAAGGGCTTTCTTGCTGGAGGATGATGCTGCGTCAGAACATATGGTTGTAATCTTCTTGCTACTTTTCATCTTAATAAAACTATTCAAGTTTCCTCCATATTCTTGTATGTTTGCTTATATATGCATTTGTATGGTTAACACATATCTGATCCTGTGTTATTTATGAATATAGATCTTTGTTCTTCGATAGTAGTATGTTGCTGTGATTCCACAGGTGCTCTTTGAAGCTGGGCAGACGAAGA
>APFE031231118.1:0-18747 GCA_000404065.3 Pinus taeda
CCACACCTAATATTGATCAGTGAAGTCTTGGAGCTTCACACCATCTGTCCTCCTATACCATAACCCATAATATGTTGTGCCTCTGAGGTATCTTAGCACATGCTTGACTACTTTCCAGTGAAGCTTGGTAGGATTCACCATAAATTGGCTCAGTTTATTAACTTCAAAGAATATGTCGGGCCTTGTGTTCACCAAATACATCAAGGACCCAAAAAGATATCTGTAGATGGTAACATCTACTACCTCTCCTGAAGAAGCATCCTCCTTCCTCTAGTTTGTAGCTACAGGAGTGTCCATAGGATTGTATTCTGCATATTAAATATCGAAATTATTTAAGAGGATTTCTTTCCCTGAATCACAAAGAACTCTCCATCTCCTTACCATACCTACAACTGAGGAAGTAATGCATTAAGACCATGTATTTCATATTTAATTCCTTGCAACAGTGGATCAGCTACTCATCCCCTATACGTATCAAGTCATAAACATACATTACCAAGATATGAAACTTGACATTTACTACAATCAAATAGAGATTGGCATATGCTTCACTTTTGGTTAAGCCAAATCCATTGAGATATGTCTCAATATGAGTGTACCATGTTTGGAGTGCCTATTTGAGACCATAATGATTCTTATTGAGGAATATCTTTCCATAGTGGAAAAAGGTTCCTCATAGTCAACTCCCTCTACCTGTGAGAAGCCTTTGGTCACAAATCTAGCCTTGTACTTCTCAATGCTCCCATCAACTGCATGCTTCACTTTGTAAATCCATCTGGAACCAACCAAAAACATTCTCTCTAGAATCGACACCACTGTTCTTCATGATGGAGTCATAATCATGCACCATGGAATCAACCCACATGGGATGACAAACTTCTTCCTCAAATAAAGAAGGCTCAAAATCAATAAGTTCTGTCATGAGTGCCATGTAATCAATATAACTGTCTAGTGACCTCCTCTACTTATGCAAGGATGCAAGAGCTCCCACATGAGCCCTAACATCTTGCACCAACGTGTCAGCATCTTTGGTTCTCTTTTCTCCCCTCTCTAGAAGATTTTGGTTGAGTGGGTGCCTCCAATCAACCTCATGTCCGCTCCTCCACATGTTGCTACTCCACAACATCTTGAAGCTTTGTATGAGGCTCTTCCTTGAGGGCTAGAAGCTCCTCCTAGGTGGGATACTCATTTCTCTCTCTAGAGAGCATCTCATAGCCTTTTCCTCATCAAATCTAACATCTTTCCTCACCACTGTCACCCTAAGTGATGACAAATACACTCGGTAATTATGTGATGTATTTTCATATCCTATAAAGACTCCCTCCCCAGTTTTAGGCTCCAATTTATTACTTCCATCCTTGGATACATGACAATACATAGTAGCTCCAAAAGTTTGAAAATTGGATTGATCTATGTGCCTCTAGAAATTCTCAAAATCTAGAAATAACTCAAAAATAGAAGTCACTATATTGAAGTAAAACTAGAGTAATATCGTTATCTCATTTCAAGCTTTCCAACTGATCCAAAATAGATCTTGGATAAACCTCTAAGTCTAAAAGGCTTCATATAAGAGGTAAAAGGTTCTAAATGGCACAAATCCTTTGTAAATCTGATTCGGATAAAGAGAAGGGTCAAAGGCAGAGTTTTATATAAATATCGCATCGGAAAGGTTCCAAAGGGAGGACTTAGACCAAAGGCCTTAAGGACCCCAGATTAGCAATGTCCGATATATCACATTGGAGGAAGGCCTGCATGCAATATTAGAACCTGGGGCAAACCCGATTGTGATTGCGATGAAGCAGGTCAACGTTCGATGAATCAGCAATATCTAAATATTTCATCAGAACAATGAATCGAGCGTGGTACAGGCCTCAGGCCATTGGAAAAAGTGATTAAGATAGGATGATAGCACCAATCGGAGATTGGTGATCAGTGGACCACCAATGCAAAGGGCTAGTGCATATGCGACATGCGATGGGGCTAATAGTGATACGCTGATGCGATCGGTGATCGGCAATCGGAACACAACAATGGAGAGGGGAACACCATACCATGTGACAATGCGATTAGGATATCTGATCGAAGTGCAGACCCGATAGGATTATAAATGCGATTGTATATCATTTGAAATCTGATTTATGTGGATTTCTATGTATTCCCGTGTATTTGGGTTTTTGGCCATATGCAATGCAATTGCGATTTGCGATGACAGGACGGACCCGATGGGTTTATAGATGCATCTGCATAAAATGTGAGTTCTGATATAAGGCATTTTGTTAGGATTTCTATGTATTCCTATGTATTCCTTTGTATTTCCATTATGAATGAAATATACGTTATTATGTAGATTTTGTTCTAGAAAAAGGCCACCGGTTCATTTCCATTTGGAAACAGCCATCACACCTGTGCCACACTATGAGCGGGAATTTTTGTAACATGGATGCATTATGAACCACATAGAGCTAAAGAGCTAGGAAGGACTGACTCCTCTTGATCAATGGTATAGAGGAACAGATGGAAGTTGTAGAGTTGGAGGATTCTTCAAAGGCCAGATAGCTAAACTAAGAAGCAACTCTCCTTTCAGGAGTTTTCCTTTTAGAGAGCTGATAGAGGTAGAGCCACCAGAGGTTGAAGGAAGAACCACAGTTCTAGAGAAATCTAGAGAAGCCACCAAAGGTTGGGGGCAATGACAAAGGGGTGATTTCCTCGAGAGCTGAGCACAACAAAGTTGCAGAGTGCAGAAGGCAAGAGAGTCATGGATTCGCAAAGTGCCACAAGAGGTTGGGAGGACAACAAAAGAGCTACCAAAGGTTGGAGGCTTAACAGAGCCAGAGCCATGAGCTAGAACCAAGAGCTAGAGCAGAGAGCCAAAGCCGAGAGCCAAAGCCGAGTGCCAAGAGCCAAGAGGCAAGAACTAGAAGGCTAAACAACCAATGATAAATGTGACATTCTAAGCCCATTAGTTCATTTGTAAACCAATGGAGTTAAGTGTAGCACTTGTAAAATAATTGAAGCCATAATCCCAAAGAGCCTAATCAAGTTGATTAGAGCTTGAGGAAACATAGCCCAAGATATCAAGGTGAACTCCATATTATATTGTTGTCTCCTGTGGTTTTCTTATTTACCGCTTTATTTACTGTTATATGCATTTCATATCAGCTTAAGCAATTGAAAATAAGCACTTAAGAGTTAAAGGAAAACAAAAGCATACACCTATTTCAAGTCCTTTAATTCCGCAAATTTTCAATCATAAGCATAGATCTTGGGATTTAATAAGCTTTGGAGTGAGATAGGTCCTTGTTGATTGACAAGAAGCCTTTAGTGCCTCGTTATTAGATCAGGTGGTATCAGAGCTGGTTATGTCAGAGCATTAAGATGATTAACCCCACCTTCAAAGAAGGTTATATCTAAACTGGTTATATCAGAGATTAAGTAACACTGGAGCAAATGGTATCATGATGCAAGTAGTATCAGATCAGAATGCTTGATTGACAGAGCAATCTATATGCTTGGTTGACTTGAAAGGTGTTTGATTGTTTGTAAACTGACTATTGTTTAAGTTTGCAGAGGCAAAGGGAAAGTTATTGATAGCTAAGTCCAGGAGAAGACAAGAAGGAAGAAGAGCTAAAGGCATTCTTCTTATCCCAAAGGACCTCAAAGAAATCCTTGAAGCATAAGGGTTTTGTTGCAAAAGGTTGTTGAATAGGCTCTTTGTTAATCTTGTTTGAAGTTCTTTTGTTCATTTTGATAATGACAACTTCTACAAGTGAGTCCTCAAATTCTTCTTTCTTCACAAAAGTCTTTGATGAATACATGAAGCAAGACTTGTTCCCCGTGATGGATATGGTGAGAGAAATGTATGAGGATGGAAGGAAGAGCATCATAGTTAGAGAGCAGTTGAATTCCATGAAGGAAGAGAAGCAGTTGCTTTCTAACAAACAACAAGAAATGGAGAGGCAACTTCATATTGCAATATGAACCTGAAAAGGATGCATGAGTTGGAGACGCAACTCTTTGTTGCAAAGGAAGCCTTAGTCAAGTATCAACTTGAATAAGAGGTAAATAATTCTAGTTTGTCTTCAATTTCCTCTAAGAATGTTTATATTGGTTCTTTTCAAAAAACATAACAAGAGGGATAGGTTCCAAGTTAATTCCAGATGGGAATATGAAGGAAAAGCTTGGGCAAACATGATAGGTGTTGTTGAGCCATCATAGTTGAGGAAAGGCTTAAGTATTTGGGTCTTGGCTATGGACAAGCTTATGGAGAGAGTTTCAAAGCTGCCATGAAGACCATTGAAACAACTCCAAGAAGGAGTTTCATGCAGGTCTTCTACTCAAGATTGTGAAGAAATTGTTATTATTGGGAATGGCAATAGTGTGAAGCATACTTTGCAAAAGAAGGTGTATAGTATTCTCATGTATTTGGGTTTTTGGCCATACGCAATGCAATTGCAATTTGCAATGACAGCATTAACCCGACAGGTTTATAGATGTGGCTACATAAAATTTTAGTTCCGATATAAGGCATTTTGTCAGGATTTCTATGTATTCTTGTGTATTCCTTTATATTTTCGTTACGAACAAAATATGTGTTATTTCACAGATTTTGTTCTGGGAAAAGATCATCAATTCATTTCCATTTGGAAACAAACATCACACCTATGCCATGCTATGAGCAGGCATTTCTATAACAGGGATGTGTTATGAAGTATGCAAAGTTGAAGAGTCGGGAAGGAATGATTCCTCTTGATCAAAGGGACAAAGGAACGGATGGAAGCTGCAGAGTCGGAGGACTCTTCAAAGGCTAGAGAGCTAAGCGAAGAAGCAAGTCTCCTTTCAAGAGTTTTCCCTTCAGAGAGCTGATAGAGGCAGAGCCACCAAAGGTTGGAGGCAGAGCCGCAGTTAGAGAGAAAGCTAGAGAAGCCATGAGAGGTTGGGGGCGATGGCAAAGGGGTGATTTCCACAAGAGCTAAGCGTAACAGAGATGTAGAGCGCAGAAGGCCAGAGAGCCATGGATTCATAGAGTGCCACTAGAGGTTGGAAGGACAACAAAAGAGCCACCAGAGGTTGGAGGCCTAACAGAGCCAGAGCCAGAGCCAAGAGCCAAGAGCCAAGAACTGAGAGCCAGAAGGTCAAACAACCAGGTATAAAGATGGCATTCTAAGCCCATTGGTTCATTTGTAAACCAATGGAGTTAAGTGTAGCACTTGTAAAAGAATTGAAGCCATAATCCCAAAGAGCCTAATCGAGTTGATTAGAGCTCAAGGAGAAATAGCCCAAGATATTAAGGTGAACTCCATAATATATTGGTGTCTCCTATGGTTTTCTTATTTGATGCTTTATTTACTGTTATATGCATTTCATATCAGTTTAAGAAACTAAAGATAAGCACTTAACAGTTAAAGGCAAACAGAAGCATACACCTATTTCAAGTCCTTTAATTCTGCAAATTGTCAATCATAAGCATAGATCTTGGGATTTAATAAGCTTTGGAGTGGGAGAGGTCCTTGTTGATTGACAAGAAGCCTTTAGTGCCCCATTATCAGATCACCAAAAGCGTAAACAACACCTCAATCTAGGTTCGTATGAGAGAGTTATGGTTAGTCAAATTTTTGGTCAAACTAGGCCCACTTGTAGTCACTAACGAGGCAACAATTTGGAAAAATATCAGCACATGGAATACAACCAATGGAATGGGAAAAATTGTTTCCTCTTTAATTTTTCTAGTGACCCTTTAAATTTAAAAGAATTTTTTTGACTAATACCTCTTAAGGTATAAAAAAAATCAAAAATATATATATTATATGAGTGATGGAGGGCCGCCACACCCGGCACCCTCTCCAATCGTAAAATTAAAATAACAAAATATTGGCAGTTGGTCAAACCCTTACAAGCACCGAATATATATGTATGTATGTATGTATGTATGTATGTATGTATGTATATGTATATATATCTATATATGTGTATATATATATGTGTGTGTGTGTGTGTGTGTGTGTGTGTGTGTGTGTGTGTGTGTGTGTGTAATATGGGAGGCGGGCCACCATTGGTGGACTGTTGGGCAGCAGATCCCCCACGTAATGATTTTGGGGCTTAAAGCCCACAATTTAGGGATATTGGTATGGTAAAAGCTCTGCGAAGTGTGCAGAGTGTGAATTGTAAAAGGTCAAGTCTAAGGGTAGTTTGCCATAAAATATTGTAAATTAATCTAGAATGTGTCCACCTACCCATGGTCCGTGGACCATGGGAATGTATAAATAGAGCAAAGGATCTAAGTGTAGAAGGTAGCTTTTGGATGTAGAGATCAGATGTGTATGGGTTTCTAAAACTAATAGTGGATCGAAGTCTTTAGGTATGAGTTGTGGGTCATAGTTGTAGAAGAGGCTCTGCAGCTATGTGTGTAGAGGCCTAGTAGAGTCCACAGCTGTGAGCATGGACCCCTGCAGTTGTGTGCGCAGGGTAGGAAGTGGTTTGTAACTAGAAAAGTATTAATAAAGATAAGTTGGTTTTGGGATATCACATGTATGTTGCTCTGTTTCTGTTTAAGCATCTGTTTGTGATTACACACATATATGTTTGTGTTAACTAGTAACTGAAAGCATTGTGCATGCTTAAATTAATTCAAGATCTATAATAATACTAAGCACGAGAAGGGTTAAAAGCATTCGCTCTCGTCCTTCAAACTGCATGAAGGTCGTTGTTTTGAAAAGACACGAGGGATTGATTCACGAACCTTCCAGACCTCATCAAAGACATCCCTAGGGTGTGGAAACTTGGTTCCAACACCCTCCCTTACTACCTTGGGTGAAAATTTAGTCCACGCTCCTAGGACTATTGCCAAAAGGGCTGGTAGTTTTGAGATTTGTTTGGCTAAGCATTTCTGAACCTGGTTCAGGCCCCAACAATCCAACATGGACCCGCCACCCAATCAATATATCACACGTAAAATGGCACTAGGGTTGGCAGGATTTGAACCTGTACAGCCAGCCGGTAGGCTCACCACCTGGGAGGCCCCAAAATAATAATGGTTTGAAAACAATGCATGAAAACATACCATTACATATGGGGGAGGCCAACGGAATTGGCCCAAGGATCTTCGCTTGCCTATTCTAGACCAGCACCAATGGCCCACATGGGTGGATTTGGAATTTCCACTGCAAACATATATAAAAACACACTTTTGACATTTGACCAAGGGGAAGGAGGATTATATCAGAGTTCGAACTAGGGTGTAACCATGACTAGTGGAACCCTGATGTCGAGTTCCAAGAGCAAAACCTTGATGTAGGTGTATCTTTCGATGCCAAGAAATATTCCTTGGGGGTCTAAAGTGCTAGCGTCGGAATGTGGTCAAGTTTATAGTCATTTTAAATGATTTCATGCCACGAATCCAATGGTGATGTCCACTCTTGTAGCTGAGCCTTGCATTTTTAGTCCATGCCAGAAAATGGAGGTATAAGGGTCATTTATGTAATTTGATTGTAATTTGATTTTTCCTTCGATTTAATGAAAGAGGCCTCCCCACATTGAACAGGGCCAAGAGACATAGACCACACAGGGTGAACTCTGTAATGAAATTATCTTGTGCCTTTGATCTCATGTTTCTTTTGACTTCTAACTCATTTCATGTGTTTATGTTACTTGGTTACATGCTTTTATAAATGCAATTTTGTATGCATCCATGAAGTAAAAGATCCAAATTAGGTTTGGTAGTAGAGAAGGTCTGATTGACAGAAGTTGCATGAGTGAATGCTAACGAAGAAAAATCTCTAAAGAGGAGAAGGAAAACTTAAACCCTTTGATCCTGAAGTGGGGCATGCAACATGAAGACAGAACATGGCAGATGAGAAAGCGTGAATGGAGGAAGAGTGAAATTATCACAAGATCTTCTTCACCATGGTAGAGAAATTTGGCATGTTGTTTGCAGAATATGAGAATACAATCAAGCCTAAGAAGAAAGAATGAGATGGTCATGCCTCGGGTAAATCATGAAAGTTGAGGAGAAGATCCTCCTCCCTCTTCATCCTCTAGTGACATTTAGTCTTCTTCCTCTTCTCGTCATTCTAATAGGCATCACAGGAATGCATCTAAAAATCCCTTTCTCAAGTTAGATGTCAGGTTTGATTTACTTGTATTTAGTGGAGAATCTAATGCAGAAAATCTAGATAACTAGATAAGACATGTTAAAGTATATTGTTGCGTAGAATAGATCAAAGAGGATGAAGCCAAGATCCATCTAGCATCCTTTCAATTGCAAGTTGCAAGTTGGTGGGAAGGAAAGTTGCAGAAAGATTGTAAGAGTAGACATAAACTTCTTTCACCTTTTTTTGAGCTCATTTCTACTTTAAGAGGACAATTTTACCCATTGGGTTATGGAAAAAAGGCCATGATGGAATGACAACATTTGAAACAAAGTAAAGGTCAAACTTTTCATAATTTTATAGAGGAGTTTAGAAAACAAGCATTAGCATTGAATGCTCCACTAGACACTTCTGAGATGTTGATGAAATATGTTGGTTCTTTGCATAGTTATTTGCATCATTCATTGTTATTATTTGAACCTAAGTCTCTTGATGAAGCTAGTGTGAAGGTTGTACGTATTAAAAGAAGGGGGAAGCAGGAGAAAGATGACCGCCCGAAGAGGGCAACAGTAACTAAGAAAGGAGAAGCAAAGCCCCCTTGTACTCATTTGAGAAAGAAGGCCATGACGAGAAGAATTGTTGGAAGCTACATCTAGAATTGAGGCCTAAGAGGAACGATAGGAAGGGGAAGCAAAAGACAATGGTAACTATGGAACAAGACCAAGAATATGAATTAAAGGATGATGAGAATATCACAAATACAAGATTCGTTGGTGTTAGACTAGTTGACCTGGTATAGGACTTAGGTGATGAAATGAAGATTGCAGCTCTTGGGATTGCAAAATATTGACCTATCGACTTGGGTTTTAATTCGAGTGATGAGACAAATATTCAACAGATGTTGTTCCAAAAATGAAAAGGGCACCAAATTTGAAATGGTTCCAAGAACTCGAAAAAATAAACCAAAGAATTCAAGTGGAGAATGATGAACTAAGGAGACTCCTACAAGAAGCAGAGAAGGAGAAACAAAGGTTGAAACATCAGATACAAGCCAAGGAGGAGGCTATGGAAAAGTTGCATAATAACAAGCTTGAGGTAAAAATTGATTCTTCAATTTCATGTACTTTTTATGATGATGATTTCATTGCTTTTGAGAAACACACTACAGGAATTGGATCAAATTTTTTGAAGAAGATGGGGTATTAAGGGAAGGGAATCAACATTAATGGCTAGAGCATTGTGAATCCCATTAAAGTGGAGGAATTGCCTCGTTATGTAGGACTTGGGTATGTCAAAAAAGAAGTTGGAGAATGATTTAAGAGAACTAGTGACCAACCAACAATGGATGATTGAAACAACCAATCACATTCCATTGATAGTGAGGATTTCATGTGCACTTATCAAAGGCACACTAGGAATAAACATTCAATGATGATCCAAAAAGTTTGGAGGAGTAAGAATCATTGTAGTTACTACAATGAGGATGGACACCAAAGAGTCACGTGTTAGATACTCCATGCCTAGAAGGCACCGTTAAAGACACCAGATGCTAAGGATGTTCAACAAATGAACCTACCATGGGGAGATGACCGATTCACTTTATTGATTAAGAGATGGTTTTACTAGATATGGTAGCTTGTCATGGCCGCATTTTGTAAATCATGTGTTGCAAATAATTGTAAAGTTGATGATGTATTTTCCATTGCTTATTAAAGAAATGATGATGTTTTGGCCTTTTATTGATAGCTAGAAAATTTGTTTCTATTATGATGTAATCGTGACCACAAAGTGTGCGTTATACACTCTTGGCAAGTATGGGGTTGCTTGACTCATATTTTGTCTCATATGTAAAGAATGTACACATGTTTGCATAGAATGCAAATGTTGAAAGCGTGTCTTGACAAAGACACAGGAAGTGTGCAGGATGTGTGCATGCTTTTGGAGGACCAAAATATCCTCAGTTGTGAGGAATGATCTAGGTGGCTCTAGAAATGTTCAAAATCTAGAAATAGTTCAAAAATCAAAGTCATTGGATTGAGGTATAACTAGGGTCAGATCGAATATCTAGTTGCAAGTTTTCCAACGACGTGAACAACACCTCAATTTGAGTTCGTATGAGACAGTTATGGCCACTCAAATTTTTGGTCAAACTAGGCCTAGTGGCAGTCACTAATGAGGCAAAAATTTGGAAAAATCTCAGTGCATAGAATCTAACCACCAGAACAGGCGAAGTTTTCGCCTCTTTAATTTTGGCAGTGATCCTTTAAATTTGGTAGGATTTTTTTAACTAATACCCCTTTGGGTATGATATATATATATATATATCTATATATATATATATATATATATATAGATATATTATTCATAAAGCTTTATATATTATATATATATATATATAAATATATATTTGGATGGCGAGCTTATCACCCCAGCCACCCTCTCAAAAATCAAAACTAAAAAACCAAAGGTTGCAGGTGGTTAGATCCCACACCTTAATTATATAATATATATCATCCATCTATATTTATATTATATATATATATATATATATATATATATATATAATATATATATATATATATATTTATATATAGATATATATAATAGTGGGGGTGGGCACCATTGGTGGACATGCCAACCAATCAATGTGTCACATGTGGAATGGCATCGGGGCCAGTGGGGTTTGAACCCGCCTGGCTAGCTCACTGGCCCACCACTTGGGTGACCCCAAAATGACAAATTTTTAAAAATAACACGTGCCAACAGGCCATGCCATATGGGGGAGGCCCACATGCTTGACCCCAAGACCTCCGCTTCCCTATTTTGGACCACCACCAATGACCCACATGGGTTTCTTTGGAATCACGACTACAAACGTATATAAAAACACACTTTCACCATTAGATCGGGGGGGGGGAGGAGGAGTAGAGAAAAGTTCCAACTAGGGTGGAACCACAACTAGCAAAACCCTAACGTTGGGTTCCAGGTGTGGAACCTTGATGCAAGGGTATCTTTTGATGCCAAGAAAGATTCCTTGGGGGTCCAGAAGTGTTGGTGTCAAAATGTCATCAATTTTATAATTGTTTGACATGATTTCATGCCACAAATCCAATGGTGATGTCATTTTCTGTAGTTGAACCTTACATTTCTAGTCCATGCCATAAAATGGAGGTATAAGGGTCATTTATGTAATTTGATTGTAGTTGGATTTTTTTTACCATTTAATGAAACATGCCTCCACATTGATCAGGGTCCCGAGACGTAGCCCACACTGGGAGAATTCTGTAATAAAATCATCGTGTGTCTTTCATATCATGTTTCTTTTTATTTCCACCTCTTTTCATGTGGTTATGTTAATTGGTTACATGCTCTTTTAAATGCAAGTATGTATGCATCCATGAAGTAAAATATTCGGATCAGAGATACAACTAGCTTTGTCCCAGAGAAAGCTTCTTTGGCTGTGATCATGTCAAGTATTCTGTGAGGGATACTATTATCCAAATAAATTGTAGTGTTGCATACTTTTTCCCATAGAAGTAATGGAAGCCCTTGATCGTGCAAAATGATTATTTCTACTCCCATTATGCTTATGTTTTCCTTTCAGTCACCCAATTTTGTTGTGGGTTATGAGGTGCAGAAAAATGATGTTAGATACAAATCAATCCTCAATGATCTTAACCATAATGTTTTTCCTCCATGATCACCCCTCAAGGCTTTTAATTTCTAACCAATCTCCTTTTCAGCTAATGCTTTGAATTCAACAAATTTGGAAAAAAAAAAGTCATCCTTTTTCTTGATGAAGAAGATCCAAAATTTTCGAGAAAAGTCATCAACAAAATTCACATAGTACCCTTGTTTTTCAGTAGAGGTTGTAGAAAATGGTCCAAATATATCAGAGTGGACTCATTCTAAGATTTCTCTAGATTTCCTATGTCGGCCTTAGAAGGTGGATTTAACATATTTCCCTAGAGTGAATCCCTTGCAGACATCATGTTGGTCAAGGGTGCATTTCGAGAGACCAGTGGTAATCTGCTACATGATTTTTAAGGCCCCATGGTGTCAATGTCCCATGCGCTTGTGCCAAATTTCTCCACCATCTTGACTCTGCACATTTTTTTTCTTTCTACTCAGTGCAATGCAATCATCCACCTCATGTTTGTAGATATTTTTCACTCCAATTCCAATCTGTTTCACCTACCCTGTAGCTACATGCTTCAGAAAATATTTGCCCTTGTTGAACATAATATCATGACCTCTATCCTTCAATATAACTATATAAATAAAATACTTATTCATCCTGGGTACATACATTACATATTTTATATGAATGGGATCCTGAATCCCTCTTAAAGGTGACAATGCAAATTCCGTTGCTACTATACCTCCCATCATCTCCAAGTTCTATGTGCATTTGGAGGTCCTTCTCCTCTAGGTTACTAATTAATTATTTGCATCCTTTCATATGGAATGAGGCACCAAAATTTAGGTACCACGCACTCCCCATTACAGTGCTTTTCATGCATTCAATAAGGGTGAAGTACAATTCGAATTGTGAGGTTAGAGCATCACCCCATTCCCCTCCTAAGGTCTTCTTATTGGATTTCTTGTGCAAACACTTGGTTTCATAGTGTGTATATTCTTGGTAGTGCAAACATTTTATCTTATTGAGGTCCTTCTTCTTGACATTGTTCTAGCTAGACTCGAGCTTCCTTTGGGACTTCTTTCCATTACCTTCGAAGGCAAAATTTTCTTCCTCCTCATGTTTGGATGTTATTCCATCTTTAGTGTTCCTTCAGATTTCTTCCTTCACAAAATCAGGCCAAAGTCTCTCCCAATTTGGTAATTTGTCTCTTCCATTTACAGAGTCCTGGTAACTATGCTAGGATTTTGAAAGTCCTAGGAGAGCTAGGCTCACTAGCTCAGGAGATGGCACATTTTCTCCTACTCCAAGCTCATCTCGAACCTTAGTGAATCTGGAGAGGTATTGTGGAATGGTTTCATTCTTTTGCATCCTGTTGTTTCTAAGCTTGTCCCTCAACACTAATTTTCTGGCATCACTACTATTTTTGAATAATTCAATGAGCTTGTCCCACATAGAAAATGGAGTTTTTTTTTCTATGTAAATATGAGACTACGCGGTCTCTCACACCCTCTAGGATGATGCTCCTAGATTTTGTAGTATCCTTCTTCCGCTGGGACAGCTTTTGTGCATCCAATGTTGTTGGTTTTTCAATGTCAATTTAAATGTATTCCAGCACTACATTATCATTAAGTACAACTTCCATATTGTCCTATGAAGCTATGAAATTATATGTTCCCTTTATGGCATACTCCAATCTCAATCTGTTGAAATGTATTTTCCCCACACGAAAGAAAATTGCTTCACTGAATTTGAAAATGAAAATTTCTAAAGCAGAAGATCTATTGACTAGTTTCTATTGTGTTTTCAAGCTCTTATATAATTTATAAATGACAAGAAATTTGTTACTACTGATGAATTCAAATTAAAAACAAGAGATGCAATTTTCTTCTACAATATGCAGAATAGAAAATCACAACATAGAAACACATGCAATGACATGAAACCATGAAAAATCAAGGAAAAGAATGATTTACAAGGGAACCCAACTAGGAAAAACCCCTCCACTTCTTTTCATTAATTTAGACGAGAAAGAGAAACAATTACAATGTCTTGCTTCAACTCTGAAGCACACCCCACACTGTAAAATTGTTCTCTTGCTTCCTAACCTATTGTGGTCAACACTTATCCAATGCAATCCTCATCCAACCTCCTATTTCCTTGCACAATCCTAGGGGAATTTGCTTCTAAATAATAGGTAAATTCCCTATTTCCTTGCACAAATCCAAGAGAATATATGACTTGCTTAATTTACAAGCCTATACACTCAACTAATATACAATTGATTATTGCAATGTGCCTTTTCCTCCACTCCAACTAGGAAATATGAATTCCATGCATGTATGGGCTATTTTTGGTTGATTTACTAGTTAATTGAGATATTAGTGACTTGGAAATAATCTTAACTACTCAATTGACCTTCAAATGACTCTATTAATGACTAAATCTTAGTTAAATGAGTTCAATCGAAAATAATTGAACTAGATTGCTAAATCTTAGCAATCACTACATGCATAACTCTACTCCAAGCCTACAAAGTTGAATTTGCTAATATAACTAGGTGAAAAGGCCATGCCACTCAAGCTAACTACAATCCAAATCATCCTGCTGATGTGGAAAATCAAATTTCCACATTTAAATAAGGCAAAAGTCAAATGGAAGCTTTCCTTGCTACATTTCTAACACCAAAATTCCCTGGGACATTCCAATGTTTAAAGGTAATCCTAGAGAAGACTCCACCAAACATGTTTTCTCTTTCCACATGTGTTTTTCATCTAATTCCATCACCTAGGACTCCATGCATCTTTGTCTTTTCCAACATACTCTAACTGGAGCTACTGCCTAGTGGTATGTTGACCAAACACATGCCTCTCATTTCACCTCTGTAACTATTACCAAAGCCTTCCTTTCATATTTCCAACTACCTCTTCAATATGACATAGGTGCCAAACTTTTGACTTCCTTTTGTCAAACTTCTATCACACATCTTTCTAACCATGTGCAAGAATGGCGTAGAAGGATGACCCCTTGTAAAGCCCCCGAGTTTGAAGACTATGTCTACATGGCTTAGTTTTTGAGAACCCTTTTGGCTGCCATAAGAAAATATGTTTCCTATCACTTCCATCAAACTCAAGAAGAAGCTCTCCATGTAGCCTTGAAATATGATATGATATATGGCCAATCAAGTTATGTTTACACCATTCTTCCTGATCTCCCTAAGTCTGTTACTACTAATGCACTGAGGGCATCTCATGTTGTTGATGGTATCATTAGATCCCTTTACCACCCACATCGATCACCATATCCTCAACCTCTTATGATTTATGGTCAACCCTAGGGGGGGCCCATTCTGAGTAAACCTATCCCCCTTTTGATCCTTCACGTGTCAACTCTTAGCAAGGTAAAAGAACATCATACACATTTTCTCATTCACATCAACTGATACCAAGGCTAACTATTTCTCAACGAGATTACCAAAATATTTTCGTGAATCCTTATTATCCTTATGCACCGCCTAATGATCCATCCCCAATAGCACCAACACCTCAACCTTTCATGCCTCCACCTCCTCTCCCATAGTAGCTGATGGGTTCCATCAATAGGTATATTTGGGAGTTCATTATGCTATCCTCCATCCCTTAAAACTCTCCTTTTCTCACAGTAATTGATATTTTTAGCCATAATATGCTTAGTAGTAATACTAAAGGGTGTTTGTCATATTGTATGGCCTAATGTGATTGATATGTAGGTCAAAGAAGCACTTTTGGAGATATTTACCATGCAGGGCCTTGATGGAGACACCTAGAGAGAATTTAGGGAGATTATAAACCTCATTAACTTCCTAACTCTGCTCGAGATCACAGAATCCTCTCCAAAAACTCGAATTCACTAATAGTCGAGGAACTCTAAGTGAGACAAGGAAAAAGGGAATCAGATCCACAAATCTCAACATTTTTGAGGGGAGAATTCCTCCTTTCAAGGAAGCTGCCCCTCAATCATTTTTGTATAAGTACACCTGCTAAAAAAAATTATTAGGATTTGGAGTTTTATTGCAGCTAGTAGTAGCTATTGTGAGGCTAGTGCCTAACATTGGAATTCTTACCTTTCATGATCTATGAGACTATGATTTTACGTCAATGATAAGTTTGCTATTGGTATGTATCTGAGTTAGTCTTGGAGGGCTAAAACCCTTGGGTTTGGGCCCAACCCATTGGATTTAGGCCCTCTCTTGTATTTCCTTCTTGTTCTTGTTTTCAATTATTTCAATCTTTCCCTTATTTGAGTAGATATTATATCATAAGAACTTGTAATTCCAGGTTTTCCTATCACCTCTCTTGTGGGAAGAGTGATTGGAAATATCTACAATAATAACTCAAAAATATTTGTTTATGATTTATTGGAAATGGATAGATGTTAATTTTCCTTCTTATTCTATAGAATTTAGGAGTTAGTATCATTAGCTTGAGTGATTAGAGTAGTCTTATGGGATAGAATAGATCATAATCAAATTCAACTCATATTTTCCATGATAATTTGCCTCACTACAATTTTAGTCATTTTATGCATGTATCTAGCTCATTGTAGGGATTGTGCTGATCTGCAGAGGTTGGCACACCTTCCCACATTCGCTTGGACCTTTCGATATTCCTCTTAGGTACCTCTCCTTTCTTCCAAATTGTGTCTATGAATTCACTCTATTAAGGAAAATGAACGACACATTGAGCTTCAACTTTGGTGCAAGATAAAGCTCCGAGGGGTACTAATCTTGACGAAGTGGCACCCACATGCTTCATTCAGATCCTTCTATCTTCATCCAACTTCTTCTTCCTTCAAGACCCCATTTCCTTCCTCAAAATCTCTCGAATCCTCCTCCTGTACAAAAACAGGGCCTCCTATAGCAATACAAGACCTCGTGTAACACCTCTTATAGTAACCCTATAGCTTTGATTTCTTCAACCAGTTTTTCTCCAAACATGGACTTTGGCCTAGTTAATTTGAAGAATAGCACTCACACTATGATTTGATTATTAGGGAAGACCTTAGGACCACTCCAACCTCATCCTTCCATAACTAAAACCATCAGATATAAAACCATAGTTAGATTTAGTATTTTTTCTTCATAGGCATGTTAAAGATGTTATTTCTGAATTTCAAGAAAGTGTGAGTAGATAAATTATTCATGCAAGGTAGGTTATTGATTTGAATCAATTGTTTAAGTAGAATATCATGACTTATTCATGAAAATAGATTAGTTTATTTCCTTATGCAATTTCAATTAGCATTTACATTTGGTGAATTATAGGAAGAGTAGTATGATTTATTTTTGGCATTAAATTAGCCTATTTTTCCTTATGCAATTTCAATTACCATTTACATTTGGTGAATGCTAAGTAGAGTAGTGTGATTTATATCTACCACTAAATTAGCCTATTTTACCTTATGAAATTTCAATTAGCATTGACATTTGATGATTGGAATTTTTACCTTGGTAGTAGAATCATCTTTATTTATGCATTCATAATAGGTTTTCACTAAAATTAGTTGGAGGAATGGTCTCTGAATGCCCTAATTTGATTTCATGAATAGGAGTGACATGAGTACAACCTAACATAATGTGCACATAGCAATACCACCTCTAAGTTTGTATGAACCCCAGGTTAATAATTAAAGTTGAGAAGCCCTTGGTAGTTGCAACATCCTTGGTGAAATACCAGGGCTTATCACTTGTTTGTGCCATTGTCAGGGAGGTGTCTAAGTAGGTGTTTTTTCTGCTTAAGAATTTCTTTTTTTTTTCTTTCTTTTGCATAAGTCTCATTGATTTTTAAAAAAAGTTAAAAATTCAAAAAGAAAACTTGTTCTTTCATGCCTCATAGGAGTAGGGATAACCAAGGGAAATTATTCCCAAAAACCCCCACCTCCTCAAAAATTTATCCTCCATTATTCTTCAGTGACTGTGAAGTTCCCTCTCTAAATATATGGAAGTTGGAAAACCATTTAGAAGAGCCACCTGGAATTTTTGAAGAGCCTAGAGGAGAAGAAGAACCTATCTCACATACCCAAACTATGGATGAAAACCAGAGCAATGAGTTTTTCCCTAATAGAGAAACCAATGTAGAGGCTAGAATAAAAAATATAAGCCATGTTTCCCTTCCACATTTCCATGGCCTAACCTCTGAATATCTTAACATCTTCATGTTTGAGTTTCAATTGTTGTTGTCTGTAGGACCTATGACTATTCCTCTGATGATAAAAAGCTAAAGTTGTTTCCTTCTATCCTCAACGATGAAACATTGTGCTGGTTTATGATTTTACCTAGAGGCAACATCACTACATGGGCCCAAATGCAACAAGCCTTCAATGACAAATACCAAGATTACTATAGCTCCAAAGAAACAGAGGAAATATCTAGGTTGACCCTTGGACTTGATGAGTCTTTTGAGGACTATGAGGAAAGGATTAAACCCAATTATAGGATGACCGACTATACCCTTGATCCTGAGTCACTCAAGCTAGTTGTTCTCTAAGGGATTAGGGAAGATGTAATGGAAACAATCAACATGTTATTTTTAGGAGATATCTACCAATTGCCTTATGATGACGTGAAAAATGTATTCAAGAATATCTCTATGGCTATTAGGAAAAAGGGTGGGTCTAGCCAAAGCTTGGTTAATTCCTCTCCATCTAAAATAACCATCAAGCATGAGATAGGGAGTATGTTGGAATATTTTAAGAATGAAATGTTGCATACCTTTTCCTTATAGATGGATACTATGCAAATGAAAAGAAGTCAAGAGGAAGCAGAGAGGGCACTAGCTATCTTTTTCCCTAGGTGTATTAAAAGACATCCTAGGAATGAACGTCCACTGAATGTCCTAGAATTTTTTTTAGTCCTTGAAGAGAATCATGAAACCGATGAATGTCCCTCTCTACCAGGCCTAAAGGATGTATAGAGGGTGGGTTAGAGTAGTTGTGCTTCATTAACCAAATTAGGCCCCCAAATCCTCGGCCATATAAACAAGGCAT